>PIJE02008472.1:0-10398 GCA_002895965.2 Coryphaenoides rupestris | reverse complement strand
GGAGAGGAGAGCACGCCCCCATCTCCATCGACGGTGCTGCAGTAGAGAGGGTCAGCAGCTTCAAGTTCCTCGGCGTGCACATCTCCGAGGACCTCACATGGACCACGCACACCACACACGTGGTGAAAAAGCCCCCAAACAACGACCTGTATTTCCTCAGGCGACTGAGGAAATTCAACATGTGCCCCCGCATCCTCAGAACATTCTACTCCTGTACCATCGAGAGTGTTCTTACAGGATGCATCACCGTCTGGTACGGGAACTGCACCGCACTGGAGCGTAAAACACTACAGAGGGTGGTGCGGACGGCCCAGTACATCGTTGGAGGTGAGCTTCCCTCCTCCTGGATATAGACACCAGGCGGTGCGTGGCCAAGGCCAAACAGATTATCAAAGACAATAACCACCCCAGCCACGAACTGTACACACTTCTACCGTCAGGCAGGCGATACCGCAGTATCAAGTGAGCAGATTCAGAGACAGCTTCCACAGTCAGGCCATCAAGGCTGCTGAACCAAGTTCCGGCATCAATGTCTAAATGCTAGTGCTAAGTGTTACTGCTAGTGCTAGTCCTGGTGATAAGTTGTTACTGCTGGAGCTAGTGCTGGTAGCAGTGCTAAGTGTTGGTGCAGTGCTGTGCTGGTGTTACTGCTAGTGCTGGTCCTTGGTTGCTAGTGTTACTGCTAGTGCTGGTGCTGGTGTTAGTGCTAGTACTGGTGCTAGTACTGCGGTTTAGTGTGTCCTGGTGCTAGTGTTACTGCTGGTTGCTTGGTGCTAGTACTGGCTGTTTAGTGCTAGTCTCTTGGTGACCAACTCTGTGCGTAGTGTGTGTTCGACTGTCTGGGAAGGTATTCCCGTGACATTCTGTGAATGTCAGCATACAGCATATAACAATGTATATTTTAGTACATCGATTTATATGTGTATGGATATTTTACTGTATATTCCATTTCATTTTAGATTTAATTTACTTATTTTATATAGAATTCTATTTATAGTTCTATTTCTATTTTGTAGTTTTACTCTATTTTGTATTCTTTATAATTACTGTCGGCTGTCGGGCGTTTTGCACAAAAAGTTTTTAACTCACTGCTTATACTCACGTGTAAATTGTGAAGTTACAATAAAAATACTTGAACTTGAACTTGTTCTCCACCCACAATAATGAACTTGAAACCCAGTCTGTGGGGGATAGAGTACGTCCTGGACGCGAAAGAGTGACGACTGAGGCCGACGACCGTTACATTGTGATGCAGCACCTGCGGGACAGGTTCCAGACGGCTGCCCAGACGGCTGCAGAGACTCCAGGCAGGCGCCAACCACGCATCAGTACCGGTACCGTACGTCGGTGCCTGCATTCTGCCAACTTCGCGGCCAGAAGACCCAAAATTGGACCTGTCCTGACCAATGAACGTCGCCAGAATCGTGTGGAATGGGCTCGGCGCCACCTACCCTGGACTCAGGCACGCTGGCGTGGAGTCCTCTTCTCTGATGAGTCCAGATTCTGTCAGTACAGGAGCGGCGGACGTCAGCGGGTGTGGCGCCGCCCTGGGGAGAGGTGCTGATCGATTGGGTGGTGCGGGTGTTATGGTGTGGGCTGGCATCTCTGCCAACCATAAAACCCCACTGGTCATCATTAATGGCAGCCTCACTGCCAGACGTTACAGTGACGAGGTGCTGGAGACAACGTGTGTGCCGTTCATCAGGAATCATCCTGAGATCAGCGTTCTGCAGCCGCCGCCCGCCGCCCGCATGCTGCACCTGTCACCACAGCGTACCTCCAGCAACAGAACATCGATGTGCTGGACTGGCCGCCATACTCGCCGGATCTCTCACCCATTGAGCACCTCTGGGACCAGCAGGACAATGTGGAGACGTTGTGTGGTCTTGATGCTGATGGTGGCAACACGAGATATTGAAATGTCAGGAATTTGGAAATTGGTGTCATTGTTAAATGTCAATAAAATTATGAAATTGTGGACTTTTTGTTGATTTCTTTCAAAACTCAGAATATAAAAGTTCAAGTACCTACATCAAAAAAATCCGACCACACAAAAAATTACTAGTGTTAAGTTTTCATTGATGCTGAGTTTATATATATATATATATATATATATAAATCCTTATAATATAAGATAAAGGCTATATACATATATATGTATATATATAAGGATATATATATGTAAATATATATATATATATCCTTATAATATAAGCATATATATAAGGATATATTATATCCATATATATACATCCTTATATATAAGATATATATATATATATGTATACATATATGTGTGTGTATACTATATGTATATATGTGTGTGTGTATACTATATGTATGTGTGTGTGTGTATACTATGTGTATATGGTGAGTGTGTATACTATATGTATATGGTGTGTGTGTGTGTGTATACTATATGTATATGTGTGTTTATGCTATATGTGTGTGTATACATATGTATGTGTGTGTATACTATATGTATATGTGTGTGTATACTATATGTGTGTGTATACATATGTATGTGTGTGTATACTATATGTATATGTGTGTGTATACTATATGTATATGTGTGTGTATACTATATGTATATGTATACTATATGTAAATGTGGGTATACTATATGTATATGTGTGTGTATACTATATGTATATGTATATGTGTGTATACTATATGTATATGTGTGTATACTATATGTATATGTGTGTGTATACTATATGTATATGTGTGTATACTATATGTATATGTGTGTGTATACTATATGTATATGGTGTGTATACTATGTGTATGTATACTATCTGTATATGTGTGTATACTATATGTATATGTGTGTATACTATATGTATATGGTGTGTATACTTTATGTATTTGTGTGTGTATACTATATGTATATGTGTGTGTATACTATATGTATATATTTGTGTGTATACTATATGTATATGTGTGTGTATACTATGTTTATATTTGTGTGTATACCATATGTATATGGTGTGTATACTATATGTATGTGTGTGTATACTATGTGTGTGTGTATACTATATGTATATATTTGTGTGTATACTATATGTATATGGTGTGTATACTATATGTATATGTGTGTGTATACTATATGTATATATGTGTGTATACTATCTGCATATTTGTGTATACTATATGTATATATGTGTGTATACTATATGTATATGTGTGTGTATACTATATGTATGTGTGTATACTATATGTATATATGTGTGTATACTATATGTGTGTGTATACTATATGTGTGTGTATATATGTATATGTATACTATATGTATATGTGTGTGTATACTATGTGTGTGTATACTATATGTATATGTGTGTATACTATATGTATGTGTGTGTGTATACTATATGTATATATTTGTGTGTATACTATATATTTGTGTGTATACTATCTGTATATGTGTGTATACTATATGTATATGTGTGTATACTATATGTGTATACTATATGTATATGTGTGTATACTATATGTATATGTGTGTGTGTATACTATATGTATATGTGTGTGTATACTATATGTATATGTGTGTATACTATATGTATATGTGTGTATACTATATGTATATATGTGTGTGTATACTATATGTATATGTGTGTGTATACTATATGTATATGTGTGTATACTATATGTATATATTTGTGTGTATACTATATGTATATGTGTGTGTATACTATATGTATATGTGTGTATACTATATGTATATGGTGTGTATACTTTATGTATTTGTGTGTGTATACTATATGTATATGTGTGTGTATACTATGTTTATATTTGTGTGTATACCATATGTATATGGTGTGTATACTATATGTATGTGTGTGTATACTATGTGTGTGTGTATACTATATGTATATATTTGTGTGTATACTATATGTATATGGTGTGTATACTATATGTATATGTGTGTGTATACTATATGTATATATGTGTGTGTATACTATATGTATATATTTGTGTGTATACTATATGTATGTGTGTGTGTATACTATATGTATATATTTGTGTGTATACTATATATTTGTGTGTATACTATATGTATATATTTGTGTGTATACTATATGTATATATTTGTGTGTATACTATATGTATATGTGTGTGTGTATACTATATGTATATGTGTGTGTGTATACTATATGTATATATTTGTGTGTATACTATATATATATATTTGTGTGTATACTATATGTATATATTTGTGTGTATATTATATGTATATATTTGTGTGTATACCATATGTATATATATTTGTGTGTATACTATATGTATATATTTGTGTGTATATTATATGTATATATTTGTGTGTATACCATATGTATATATATTTGTGTGTATACTATATGTATATGTGTGCTCCTCCAGATGCTCTGGTCCCAGAGGGCGTGGCCACCAGGCGGCCCTACATTGGCTGCATGAGGAACCTGTCAATCAACACCAAACCTGTCAGCTTGAGCAAGGCTGCCCTGGTCAGCGGGGCCGTCGCCGTCGGCAACTGTCCCACCGCGTAGGACTTCCTGTTCAGTCCGATACTACTTCCTCTCCACTTCCTGCTCAGTCCTACATTACTTCCTCTCCACTTCCTGCATCCTATAGCACTTCCTGTTCAGTCCTATAGTACTTCCTCTTCACTGCATCCTATAGTGCTTGTGTTTGAGCAGCAGAGAGGGGCGTGGCCTAACGATAAACGTGGTATAAATGTGAACCTGGAGGCGTGTTCCAGATGTGTGATGCAGAACATCAGGACATCACAGCTGTGTTCTGCTTTTCTTTTCTACTCTTTTCCCATTTAATAAATCATCTTTTATACTCTTATTGGATTGCATTTTATTTATTTCTGGGAGATGATGAAATTCACGGTTTGAACGAAATGGTAATGAAGGACTAATGAAGAACAAAGAGCAGGCACACTGATTATATATAATAAATAATACATATATGTTAATATAGAATATATGCGGTCGCTGTTTCCCAAATCCTGGTATGGAAACGTCCAGAATTGGGATCAGAGGTCACCAACATCGTTTTCTCTGGAGTAAGACACGTGAACTTGAGTTGAGAGGACTTTTTGTGTTTTTCATGTCAAATTGTAAATGTTCAGCTCCTCAGTATTTCTCTTCTAGGCTTTGACACAATGGTAACAAAACAATTGTTACCCTTACAAAGTGTGAAGGGAAAGCTATAGTTTATATTGTTGTTAGCTAGCTAGCTCGTTGTTAGATGGTTGTTAGCCTTGATGCTAGCAAGAAATTCCAGTTGGGGTTGGTCGTCACATTCTCTTTGGGGTTCGTTGTCACATGTGACCTATGTTGGCAAAATCATGTATGGTGAGATTACTATTCCTTTCTCTCTTTTTCTATAAAGAAACATGGGCCCAAACTTTATTCAGAAGACAGAGAAGGGTCAGACTCCACCAGATGTCATGATGAGGGCAGTCAGGGAGGTGAAATTAAATAACAAGTCCATCCGGAGCACTGCCAACGACTGCCATGTTCCTGGCTCATTTTGTGTTAAGATGCATTAAGTTGTGTATTTGTCAATGCAATTAAACTTTCAAATTTAGTTCTGATTGCCTTCTTTTTATTTTTTATTATTATAATATATTATAATAATATATTATATTGGGGTTTTCTATGCCACTGTTTCGTTAATTAGAAGTCATAATAGTTTTTATTTAATAGTTCTTGAATGAATACAGCTGTTGAGGAATGTCAAACTTTATAATAGAAACGTAAAGAATAGAAACGTAAAGCTTTATAATAGAAACGTAAAGCTTTATAATAGAAACGTAAAGCTTTATAATAGAAACTTAAAAATAGAAACTTAAAGAATAGAAACGTAAAGCTTTATAATAGAAATGTAAAGCTTTATAATATAAACGTAAAGCTATGGAAAATGAAAATATTTGTATTCCTTTGGGGCAATAATAACTAATCAATGTTGGGTTTTTTAACAGACCCCACAGTTTATCAAATATAGGCCTCTACCAAATGTAAAAGTAAAAAAATACCATTTTGTTAGAAAAAGTGAAATAAACAGCTAACATTTTTAAGAAATACATCAGACTTGCTCATCTGTGTGGCGGTGCAACAGCACACATGTTTTCTGGGCATTAGATCTACTTTATCTCTGGTGGTTTGCTACGAAGCATCGCTGGTTTACAGTCAAACACAGGAAGACAGACATAACCCTCTGGACACACCCTGTGGACACACCCTCTGGACACACCCTCTGGACACACCCTGTGGACACACCCTCTGGACACACCCTCTGGACACACCCTGTGGACACACCCTCTGGACACACCCTGTGGGCACACCCTCTGGACACACGCTCTGGACAGAGCTTGCACCCCCGATTGTGACAGTGAATTGGAATATGTCCGCAGTTATCATAACGCACATCTGGTTGTGGATGTGATGGTCTTGTAATGATGCACCAGCACTGGCAGTAACACCAGCACTAGCACCAACACTTAGCACTACTACCAGCACTAGCTCCAGCAGTAGTGACATCATTACAGTGACCACAGTGACATCATTACAGTGAACACAGTGACATCATTACAGTGAACACATTGACATCATTACAGTGAACACAGTGACATCATTACAGTGACCACAGTGACATCATTACAGTGACCACAGTGACATCATTACAGTGAACACAGTGACATCATTACAGTGACCACAGTGACATCATTACAGTGACCACAGTGACATCTAGTCGACTTCTCCTGCATTACAGACCTGAACCACGTGGTAGAGACGTTGTGATGAGATCACGTGACTCCAAATGTGCCAAACGGGCGAACAGTTGATGACGTCACTAACACGCGACCAGTCAGATGCGGAAGTCGGCTGACAACAACTTGAACTTTAATAAGAATAATAAGAATAATATAGGTTACCTACAATATAATACTGATAATACTACTACTACTAATAATAATATAATACTACTACTACTACTAATAATAATATAATAATACTACTACTACTAATAATAATATAATAATCCTACTAATAATATAATAATAATATAATAATCCTCTACTAATAATAATAATATAATAATAATAATATAATACTACTACTACTACTAATAATAATATAATACTACTAATACTTCTAATAATATAATAATACTACTACTACTAATAATAATATATTAATTATATAATAATAATATAATAATAATAATATTATAATCTGACGACATGACGCAGTCCGTGGTGGTGCAGGGTGAGTTCATCACATTATACTCTTATATACGATATATATACTTATACTGTATATATACATATATATATATATATATACACTATATATATATACTATATATGTATATATATACATATATACATAATGTATATGTATATATATAGTATATATATATACACTATATATACTGTATACTATATGTATAGTATATATATGTATATACTTATATATATATACAGTATGTATATACGTATATATATATACAGTATATATATATATATATATACAGTATATACTATATATATACTTATATATATACACTATATATATACTTATATATAGTATATATATATATCATATATATATGTATATACTGTATATAAATATACACTATATATATACTATATATATACATATATATACAGTATATATATAGTGTATATATATACTATATATATAAGTGTATATATATAGTATATATATATATATAGTGTATATATATACAGTATATATATATATATACTGTGTATATATATACTATATATATAAGTATGTATATATATATATATAAAGTATATATACACTGTGTGTGTGTATATATGTGTGTGTGTGTGTGTGTGTTTGTGTACGTGTGTATATGTGTGTGTGTGTGTGTGTGTTTGTGTACGTGTGTATATGTGTGTGTGTGTGTGTGTGTGTGTGTTTATATGTGTATATATTTGTGTGTGTGTGTGTGTATATATGTGTGTGTGTGTTTATATATATATATATATATGTGTGTGTGTGTGTGTGTGTGTGTTTATATGTGTATATATTTGTGTGTGTGTGTGTGTATATATGTGTGTGTGTGTGTGTATATATGTGTGTGTGTGTTTATATATATATATGTGTGTGTGTGTGTGTGTGTGTGTGTGTGTAGTTGGACAGTGTGGTAACCAGGTTGGGTGCCAGTTCTGGGACCTGGCTCTCAGAGAGCATGCACAGGTCAACAAGGTGAGTTTTATATATATGATAGATGGATACATAGAGAATTATATCGTTAGATAGATATATAGATACATAGATAGATAGATATATACCGGTAATCTTGATAGATACATATACAGATAGATACATAGATAGATAATCTAGATAGATACATAGATAGATAATCTAGATAGATACATAGATAGATAATCTAGATAGATGCATAGATAGATACATAGATAGATAGATAATCTAGATAGAGATACATAGATAGATAATCTAGATAGATACATAGATAGATAATCTAGATAGATATAGATAGATACATAGATAGATAATCTTAGATAGATACATAGATAGATATATCATAGATAGATGCATAGATAGATTAACATAGATAGATAATCTAGATAGAGATACATAGATAGATAATCTAGATAAGATACATAGATTAGATAATCTAGATAGATACATAATAGGATACTAGATAGATATAGATAGATACATAGATAGATAATCATAGATTAGATGCATAGATAGATGATACATAGATAGATAATCTAGATAGATACATAGATAGATAATCTGAGATAGACATAGATAGATACTAGATAGATACATAGATAGATACATAATAGATAATCTAGATAGATGCATAGATAGATACAATAGATTAGATAATCTAGATAGATACATAGATAGATAATTAATGTAATCATAGATAAGATACATAATAGTATCTAGATAGATGCATAGATAGATACATAGATAGATAATCTAGATAGATACATAGATAGATAATCTAGATAGATGCATAGATAGATACATAGATAGATAATCTAGATAGATACAAGATAGATACATAGATAGATAATCTAGATAGATACATAGATAGATAATCTAGATAGATGCATAGATAGATACATAGATAGATAATCTAGATAGATACATAAGATAGATAATCTATAGGATAGGGATAACTAGATAGATATCTAGATAGATAGCATAGATAGATACATAGATAGATAATCTAGATAGATGATACATAGATAGATAACTAGATAGATAGATAACATAGATAGATACATAGATAGATAATCTAGATAGATGCATAGATAGATACATAGATAGATAATCTAGATAGATACATAGATAGATAATCTAGATAGATACATAGATAGATAATCTAAGAGATACATAGATAGATACATAGATAGATAATCTAGATAGATGCATAGATAGATACATAGATAGATAATCTAGATAGATACATAGATAGATAATCTAGATAGATGCATAGATAGATACATAGATAGATAATCTAGATAGATGCATAGATAGATACATAGATAGATAATCTAGATAGATACATAGATAGATAATCTAGATAGATGCATAGATAGATACATAGATAGATAATCTAGATAGATACATAGATAGATAATCTAGATAGAAGCATAGATAGATACATAGATAGATCATCTAGATAGATACATAGATAGATAATCTAGATAGATGCATAGATAGATACATAGATAGATAATCTAGATAGATACATAGATAGATAATCTAGATAGATATGCATAGATAGATACATAGATAGATAATCATAGATAGATACATAGATAGATAATCTAGATAGATGCATAGATAGATACATAGATAGATAATCTAGATAGATACATAGATAGATAATCTAGATAGATGCATAGATAGATACATAGATAGATAATCTAGATAGATACATAGATAGATAATCTAGATAGATGCATAGATAGATACATAGATAGATAATCTAGATAGATACATAGATAGATAATCTAGATAGATACATAGATAGATAATCTAGATAGTATGCATAGATAGATACATAGATAGATAATCTAGATAGATACATAGATAGATAATCTAGATAGATGCATAGATAGATACATAGATAGATAATCTAGATAGATACATAGATAGATAATCTAGATAGATACATAGATAGATAATCTAGATAGATGCATAGATAGATACATAGATAGATAATCTAGATAGCATACATAGATAGATAATCTAGATAGATACATGGATAGATACATAGATAGATAATCTAGATAGATGCATAGATAGATACATAGATTAGATAATCTAGATAGATGAAACAATAGATCAAGAGTACATAGATAGATAATCTAGGATAGCATTG
>PIJE02008471.1:0-10401 GCA_002895965.2 Coryphaenoides rupestris | reverse complement strand
CTGCTCCTGACGTGTTGGTTGTTACCTTGCATGGTCGACACCGCCGTCGGTGTATGAATGGGTGAACGTGAGGCGACTGTAAAGCGCTTTGGATCAAATCGCTTCATGCAATCCATTTACCATTTCATATCTTCACTATTCTGTAGTTACTGGGAACAACAAGTCTTGCAGAACTAAGACAACTTTTTTCAACGTCTCCTTCCTGAGTTCCAGTCGTCGCGTCTTGAATGCTGCAGACAATTTGCTCCGGAGAAATGCGGACAAGGATAAACTTGTTATGGCCGGTAGTGGGATATTGTGTTTACAACTATCATTTGTTTTGATATAACACTATTGGCCGGTTTATCAACCAGTCGGCTAAGCATTTTTTCTTGATTAATATTGTTATTTATGCCAATACAACTCGGGTTGTTTGATCAATTCTCTTCCTCTCCTTAAGAATTTTTGCGATACAAAATCAAATAGCCATCGATTGCCGCATCGATTCCCTTATTCTTTTCCCAATGCAATTCCTTTTCATTTGTCTTGCAGCAGTGGGCTGTTTTTCCTTCCTCCCTCCGAGTCCCCGGCTCCCTTTAGTCGAGCGTCGCCGTTTCCAAAGGCCTTCCTCGCGCGCACGCAAGGTCAACCATAATCAACTCAAGACAATGTCACCGTCTTGCTGTTTCTGTGATGTTGGGGGGTGTGGGGGGGTGCTGGGGGCCGATGGGGAGGGTGGGGATAATCCCACTGGGCTTTTAAAGGACCCACTGCGCCGCACCGTTCAATTACTGTTCATTATATAGCGTGCGGCCATTAATCAGAATGAGATGTTCTACCGGTCCTCCACCGCATAGGCACACAGGCGACCACCGACGACCCAGACCGGGTGGAAATTTGTCATTGTTTTCCGTCCAGTTGTGCACTTTTGCAGGTTGGTCGGTTGCTGGTTTGCTAGGACTGGGAACTGGGAAACCGGGACGTCTTTCCCTGGAACGGTGTAACTCTACTCTCTTGGTATCAGCTCTCCACCAAGTGAAGCCCCCCCCCTTCACTCCCCGAGACCGGTGTCATTACATTTCACCAAACACGGTCTTTGTCACGGATTTACGGCGCTTGTACCTCGGCATTACGCTCATATATATCCAATCAAAGTCAAGAGTGCTTTACAACTTCTGTCGGACGCCCTAACAGCGGCCCATATATTACCGACGGCATTGTTCACGTTGCCAATAACTTTTGAAGGAGAATCCTCCGTCAACGTGAACCCGGCGGTCTCCTCAGCGCCACGGAGGAACGAGCAACGTGGAGAACCTGCGTGTGTGTGTCTTATTACTAATCTTAACACACACACACACACACACACACACACACACCGAACCGAACCGAACCGAAGGGAGTCGATTACTCCCCATTTTCCGTGAAGTTAACCGTTCGGCGATATCGACTCGCATCGCATCGCTCGCTCTTTCATTACGTTTTCACGATGGACCACCACCCTCGCTCTCTCTTTTCCTGAATGTGGTGGTGGTGGTAGTGGTGGTGTGGCGGTGGGTGGCGGTGGCCCCGGCCGATGGGGTGAGGGCCGTTTAAAAGCAGTGCGGTGGAACAGGTGTTATGCACAGAAGCAGCCACCGCCACACTCACAACCCCCCCGGCGAGAGGTAATGTTGTGTGATATGAATAGCCGCCGAATGGGGGAAAGTGGGTCCGGGGGAGAATGGATGGGTGTGATTGGTATCAATCACCCACCGCCTCCCCCCCCCCTAACCCCCCCCCCCCCCCCCCCCGCATATTTCCATACACACCACACACTCCGCATGACAAGACCTATAGTGCTGTCAATATTATGCGGGCCGGAGAGGGAATAAATGCACTGTGTACGTAAGTGGCGACTCGGGCCCAACTGCTCCCTATGAGATTACCAATTGTTTACACGCGTGCCTGCTTCTCTAGGTGTGTGTGTGTGTGTGTGCGTGCGTGTGTGTGCATGTGCGTGTGTGTGCGTGTGTGTGTGTGCGTGCACGTGTGAGGCTATCGCCGTATTTATGAGCGGCACCTGAGCGAGGAGGAGAGCTCTCAGTTAGTGCTACTGTGTGGACGCGGTAATATTTCTCGTTTCGTGTCCCGCGACACATAGTTCTGAGATCTGAGATTGGAGGGCGGGGGGGTGGGGGGGGGGGATAACCACCTGCACAGACCCCCCCCACTGCTGCCCCCCACCACCCACCACCCCCACCACCCCCCCAACCCCACCCACCACACACACACACACACATCATCCGGTCACATTTTGCAATTCTCAATGGGGACCGGCGAGGATAGCGGTTAGACGCGTCCAAAGCCTGTGTTTTGTGGCCAATTGGGTAGAAATTGCAGATGCTACACACAAAGCACATCTTCCCAAACAAAGGGGGCGTGTCACATCTGTGTGTGTGTGTGTGTGCGTGTGTGTGTGTGTGCGTGTGTGTGTGTGTGTGTGTGTGTGTGCAAGGCCCCCGGGATTTTTTCATTCCTTGTTTGGCGTTTTTCTGTTTGCTTCGGTGTTGTCGCCGGGCATGCTCGCACCGATATCAGTCGAATCAATACAAATTTAGAGAGCGAGATCGATAAAAATAGAGAGAAAAACAACGTGCATTTCCCTTCTTTTTTTTACAGAGGCAGTTGGTGGACGATCCCTGGGGTGTTTTGGTTTTTGGTTTTCCTTCTGTTCTCCAGCATGGTGCACCTTGGTGAGTGTCGTACAGGTGCCTCCTCACACACGAGTCATGTCAAAGTGCTGAGGTACTTCTGACCACAAAATATACCCAACCAGATGTTCTCCATATAACTAAGGCTTCGGACAAGGAAAGCTCTCCCAGATGTTGGGGCGGTGGTAGTGGGATCCTGTGACATGAGTGCGCGTGTGTGTGTGTGTGTGTGTGTGTGTGTGTGTGTGTGTGTGCGTGTGTGTGTGCGCGCGCGCGCGTGTGTGTGTCAGAGCGAGCCAGAGAGCGGGAACACTGGTATAGGGAGGGCAAAGTGTATTGGCGGTCTCTCTTCTCTTCACGGGTGCATCGGGTTCGCCGGGAGCTGTGAAGGGGAACGCAACGGGAGTGTGTGTGTGTGTGCGCGCGCGTGTGTGTGTGTGTGTGTGTGTGTCGGGGGGCGGGGGGGGGCCTACGGGGGTGTGAGGGGGTTTCCGTGGTGACGGCGTCGCTGCCAACCGCCTTAACAGGGGGCTGAGTGAAGAGCGGTTTTATGCTTTGGTGAACCTACCCTTGAGGAGGCAGGCCATCCGCGAGCCCATTCTGCCCAGCTTCAAAGACGCCTCCCGCTTCTCGGCCGCCTGGAAAACATAAATCAAGCGGAGAATTTTTTTTCTCATATCATCATCTAGTCATATTCAATGCATATACGGGCCCCCCCGGTCAGTAAATCCATCCATCCGTCTACCGGGGGGGGGGGGGGGGGGGGGGGGTGGGGTTGCCTTCCCAGTGGCAGTGGCAGTGATATATCAGACGCGTAATGCCGAGGTACAAGCGCCGTAAATCCGTGACAAAGACCGTGTTTGGTGAAATGTAATGACACCGGTCTCGGGGAAAGAAGGGGGGGGGCTTCACTTGGTGGAGAGCCTGATACCAAGAGAGTTAGAGTTTAACCGTTCCCAGTGGGAAAGACGTCCCCGGTTTTCCCAGTTTCCCAGTCCTAAGCAAACCAGCAACCGACCAACCTGCAAAAGTGCCACAACTGGACGGAAAACAATGACAAATTTCCACCCCGGTCTGGGTCGTCGGTGGTCGCCTGTGTGCCTATGCGGTGGAGGACCGGTAGAAACATCTCATTCTGAGATTAATGGCCGCAACGCTATATAAGAACAGTAATTGAACGGTGCGGCGCAGTGGGTCCTTTAAAAGCCCAGTGGGATTATCCCCACCCCCCATCGGCCCCCAGCACCCCCCCACACCCCCCAACATCACAGAAACAGCAAGACGGTGACATTGTCTTGAGTTGATTATGGTTGACCTTGCGTGCGCGCGAGGAAGGCCTTTGGAAACGGCGACGCTCGACTAAAGGGAGCCGGGGACTCGGAGGGAGGAAGGAAAAACAGCCCACTGCTGCAAGACAAATGAAAAGGAATTGCATTGGGAAAAGAATAAGGGAATCGATGCGGCAATCGATGGCTATTTGATTTTGTATCGCAAAAATTCTTAAGGAGAGGAAGAGAATTGATCAAACAACCCGAGTTGTATTGGCATAAATAACAATATTAATCAAGAAAAAATGCTTAGCCGACTGGTTGATAAACCGGCCAATAGTGTTATATCAAAACAAATGATAGTTGTAAACACAATATCCCACTACCGGCCATAACAAGTTTATCCTTGTCCGCATTTCTCCGGAGCAAATTGTCCGCAGCATTCAAGATGCGACGACTGGAACTCAGGAAGGAGACGTTGAAAAAGTTGTCTTAGTTCTGCAAGACTTGTTGTTCCCAGTAACTACAGAATAGTGAAGATATGAAACGGTAAATGGATTGCGTGAAGCGATTTTATCCAAAGCGCTTTACAGTATTGCCTCACATTCACCCATTCGGTGTCGACCATGCAAGGTAACAACCAACACGTCAGGAGCAGTTAGGGTTAAGGTGGCGTCTTGCTCAGGGACACCTCGACACTTAGCTAGGAGGGGGAGGAGCCCCGGGGATCAAACCAGCAACCTCCCGGTTTCCAGACAACCGCTCTTATACCTCCTGAGCTACTGCCACCCCAAATATACTGTATATAAAATAAAAAAAAAAAAATAAAAATAAAAATAAAAAAAAAATTAAAAAAAAAAAAAAAAATCTTGAGAGAGATGCGATTGGGATCATTCATCACCAGCGTTAGTTCAAACGGCCCGTGCAGCATTGGTGACGCAGGGCAGAGAGAGACAGTTTTAGAGTTAAAAGTTTCAAGGAAAATACCGACGTGAAGAAAAGTAAGTAAATGTTCCATTTTATTTCACGTTGCCTCTGCGAGAACTTTGATCCAGCGAGCAACTCATTCGGCTCTCCGGCAAGGCAACCTTCATAAGCCTCCACAAATGTCAGTCAGCTTGGGGTTACGAGGGAGCCTTGGATGTATGGCCGACTCTTCCGTAGCCTTCCGCTCACTGCGTCCGTTTACAGGTAGCCTGTATGTCGGCTGTACTCCCATCTCAACTTGGCAGACACGCCGAACGTCGTTATTCTTTATTTGGTCGGGACCACACAGGTCAATAACACACACACACACACACACACTCTCTCTCACACACACACACACGCACAGTACCTCCACAGTGGACCGCCTCGCTCGGACTATGGACTATTCCGCTATTTAAATTCAATGCAATGAATCATGCGAACGAACGGAGGGGGCAGTTGAGGAGGGTCTGTTTGAAAAAGCAATCATGTAATTGAATTTGGCCATCAATATATGTACAGCATATGTACACACACACACACACGCACACATGCACACACACACACACACACGGACGCGTTGACCGACCGCAGTCCACGAGGCAATCCAGCGTCCAGACTCAAAGTAGTTCAGAGTATGAGTCATCCTCCCGAATTCACATCTCTACCATTACGGTTTACAACCCTCTGGGGGGGGGGATAGGGGCGGTTTATTTTAGGCGTGGGCGCGCCACGTACACGTCCTTGCTCGCGATACATCAAGCCATCGCTTGTATTCAAGTTAGCGTGCGCCGTCAACACGTGTTCCGCGGCGACGACGTCCACGCGTCCGACTCCGACGCGTAAACAAACAAAGATGGCGGTGAAAACAGCGTTCACGAGACGTTTTCCTCGGCCCCCTCGCGTGAGACCGTGACAATAATAACACAACGCTTATGTTTTACGTCTCAGAGCATTTATTGTTGTCATAAATGCTGAGTTGATGAGTTGATCAGCTAGTCGCCGAAATCCCCCCCCCCCCCCCCCCAACCCACCGTGTCATTTCCTTCCTTTGACTGTTTGACTGTCAAACGCAATATTGTCTCCGCGAGATGATGACCACGTCTGAGAGCAGCCAAGCCGAGCCTGTACAAGAAATGATCATTACTGTCCATTATCTAATGGTCGTTCCCCCTCGCTCGGTCCGCGGCCAATCTGAATCAGCAATATTCATGTATGGCTAAAAGCGATAAGTAATGAATTAGACTATTGATGAGGTCCTTAGCCAGGGTCATAACCGGGCCCCCGAAGTCAATAATTATCCCAATAAGAATATCTTCATCGCAGCAAAGTGCACACCGCAGCAAAATCATCGCCACACCAAAACATTCCCCCACGGTGTAATTGCCACCGCCTGAAATTATAGTTTTCATTAAAATGAAATGTTCCCGCGTTATTGATTGCTTAAATAAGACTCAATATCTTCTCATTTTCAAAAGCGGAGGGGAAATGGCGCGGAATGGCAGCGGCGGCGGCGTTGTGTGCGTTCATCACCGTTATGAGGGTCTCCGCGGCGGGCGTCCCTCAGGGAAGCGTTACGGCGAACTAAGTAAGTATTTAGATTTTCGTTTCGGTGTGCATCTACATTTAGCAAAGTTGTCCGTTCGGTCCGATCGGGTGTAGGGTGGTTGACGGGGGGGGTGAAAGCGCACGTCCGATACTGTCAGCGTCCCTCCGATCGAGCATCAAGTTAAGTGGAGACGCTCGACGCCGAAGACACAAGTGACAGATAGATATCACACACGACGCAGCACAGAGACAGAGACACCCCGCCTGTACTGAGGTCATCTTCGGACGATGCTTTAGTAACTAAGTGAAGTTTATTTATCTAAAATACCACAAGCTACCCGAGTGCCTGTCTGAACAAGCGTGGTTTCAGTACATTTTTATAAAAGCGTCCACAGAGTCCGTACCTCCCCCCCCTCCCCTTCTCCACACCCCCCCACCCCCGAGGTTATTGGGAGATCGTCGTTCCAAAGTGTAGGGGCCTGAAATGCCTTCCCTGCATTCCGGAACGTTTTCCATGACATCATACCTGCAGGACAGGGGAGCTCGTTAGCGGCCCGTCACCGGGAGTCAGCGCCGCTGGCTTCCTCGCACGGCTTCCTGGTTCTTCTGGAGCTTCCGGAGTTTCAACGGCGTCGCACACCCAGACACACACACACACACACACACACACACACACACACACACGTGAATAATTGATGTACATTTTATTTTTATATTTCCCTGTTTATATGCCTTGCTGTTTTTATTTTATTTGCTCATATTTCTCATTCCTAAAAAAGACTGTAGCTGTAAAGAGTGCAGTGTGACTATTCTGATTTCCCTTCAATTGTGATATTTGTGGTATTTTGTATTGTTTGCACATTCCGCTGGGCATCGCCACTTTTTCATTTCACTGCACATCCTGTATGTGTACGTGACAAACACACACACACTCATATACACTGCATACACACATGTATACACACTACAAAACACACACACACACACACACACACACACACACACATCCCCAATACGCTTACAATTCACACTGGGATGCATTAGCATATACGCCCGAGAAGCAAGTGGGTCACGAAAGTACGTTGGCTGACGTCGGTGTACGCAGAAGACACGTACGTCGTCTCCCTGGTGACCCGCGAGCGCTCCGCCGGGGCCCGAGGATCCCCGGGGAGAAGGACTCTCCCCGTTCTCGGGGGAGGAGCCGTCGGCGGGTCCGTGTTCGAACTCCTCCTCCACCTCCTTGGCCTCCACCTGGGGAGGAACAGGAGAACACCGCCACGCCATAACTTCCACTGCCGCAGCTTACTCTGTACCCAAAAATGAGGAAATACTGTATTATAGTCGCGTGCAATTGAAAGTGAAAGGTATAAGACACAAAGTGGGAAACTTTTGGGAAGTCTTTAACACAGAGTACTAGGATAAGAATATTACTGTACTGCACATAGTAAGTATTACTACTTTACTTGTCACTTTCCCATACTTGTTAGGTACTATATAACTAATTGTTCAGAGTTGTTTTTCGTATTTATGTTCATAAGAATATTGTTGAGAAGAAAATGTTTTGATGTACTCTCGAGGTACTATGACTAGTTTAGAATGTTTCCAACAATACTGCAGTCGGAGTGAACGTTGTACTTGTTACACGCTGTGCGACGATTAAGAAATCTTGAATCTAGAATCTTCGTTCGAAAGCCCAGCGCGCATTACGGCGATCGCTTCGTTTCGAAAGCCGGCAGAAGCGATCGTCGTTGCGGGGAGACGGTGTGAGGAGTCGTTCGGAGACACCGCGGGCCACCTGATCAATTGGCAGGTCCACCTCAAGCTGCCGGTCCTCCTGCACCTCCGCCGCTCCGGCCGTCTCCTCCCTTTTGTTTCTCGCGTCGAACACGCTGCCCTCTGAGGAGAGTGATTAATCACAATTACCTCGTCGGCTGGCAGCTTGGTCACCCCGATGTTCCCTCACACACTCTCTCTCTCTCTCTCTCTCTCTCTCTCTCTTTCTCTCTCTCCCCTCTTTCTCTCTCTCGCTCGCTCTCTCTCTCTCTCCGTCTGTTCACTCTCCTTCTTCTCTCCCTATCTCTCTCTCTCTCTCTCTCTCCTCTCTCTCTCTATGCGGGCCGTCGAACCTAAAGCGTGATGAGACACTGAGCTGGCAAAGTCGCGGAAAACAACAGGTGCCGCCCTCGGCAAACCAGGCTACTCCATACTTGGAACTGAACGAAACCATTGGTTTAGAAATGGAAAAAAATCAGAAATCCAACAAAGCTAAATGTGTTAAAAATCCTTTATCATTGACTTTTTTTTTTTTCTTCCTGTTTTCATGCCGAATGTAAATATGTTTATTGTGGTAAAAGTGCTCCAGTGCATCATGCTTACATAGTAGAACGCGTCTACCTCAGAGGAAGGGAGAGGGGCGGGAGACGCCAGGTGGGGGTTGTGACCACACCCCCTTTTCCGCCTTGCCTCCGCCCTCCCCCGACCAGCGCCTGCGCGCAGCGATACCTTCGTTTTCCACCAGCGCTGCGCGCAGCGATACCTCAATCCCACCCCACACACCACACCGGCAACCCCCCCCTCCCCCCCCATATCTCCCAGTACACTACTCTTTGCATGGACGTGCGCGTACTCGACACCGCGCTTAACTGAGGGGCACAAGTGATACTTAACCACCACCCACCGCCCCCCCAATCTCTCCCCCACCTCCAGTTTTGCTTTGAATCTACCTCCTTAGACATGTTTGAACTAGAGGCATTCTTTTATTTGTTAGATTTGTTAGGGTACCACCTCCTGTTGCCCCTTGCTCTCCCCCACCCTCCTCCTCCTCCTGCTCCTCCTGCTCCTTCTCCACCCTCCCCTGCCCCAGATATGAAATTAAAGAAAAAAAAATCTTGTATTGAGAAAAAAAAAACATGTACTCTTTAGAAATGGTCACTGGAACCGAGACGGGCGATAAATAATACACACACACGCGGAGGACTTGACGCGACTTCAATGTGATTCAGTTGATTTGATGTTAATAATTGATACCGTTGGCCGGTCGATGGTTCATTGATTAAAAAAAGGGACAAATATTAGAACCAAAAAATCGTTAGTTTGAAGAGTTTGGTTCGGAGCGGGAATGTGGGAGGCTCATATATATATACGGTCACATGGGGATTTTGAGCTGTTGATTCAGCCACAAATTGCGACGCGTTCCCACCGGCGGCGATTGCCATACGCAATTGCCATGTGACTACCGTCTAGTGACATCACAAGTGGGGAATGTCCACCCAGATGTGCGATTACTAGATCAGTCTCCAGCCTACCCAGTGGACTGTACTGTACTGTACCGACAGGTAAACTGATCTAGTCAGCATACATCTCGGTGGACATTCCCCACTTGTGATGTCACTCGACGGCAGTCACATGGCAATTGTGAAACGGCTCGCAGTGGCTGATCACGCTCACGCCTGGTGGCGTAATGTGTCCCCTTTAAACATGGCTTTGGGGAACGGGAACTATGTCCGGCTTGTAGGTTGCTTTGTTAGACGACCCACAGTGGGCGGCGGACTTTTCCGGGGATTTTTTAGTTGGGCAAAAATAATTAAAACCATTGCCTCGTAGCAGACACACAGACAGACAACAGACTCAGACCAGAGAAGCAACCCTTCGCTTTGATGTTAAGCGGGGGGGCAAAACGCCCTCACGGGACGTGTCAAGTTGTTGAAATTACACCGATTCTGGTCCTCTTTTACTCATTCGGCGATTTGCATTGCGATCACCTAGCGCTTATGGTATATGGTTGCCGTTTCGAGTCAGCATGTTTGTTGTTGGGGTTGGTTGGCGTTGGTTCTATGGGCAGTAAAGCTAAAGTTTAGATAAAATAACTGAATATGATTATTCAGCATGAATCGTTTGTTTTTGGTGCGAGGGAATAAAGGGCTCTCCTATAAAAATTAAAAAAAAAAAAA
>PIJE02008470.1:7500-10402 GCA_002895965.2 Coryphaenoides rupestris | reverse complement strand
TATTCCTCACAAAAAGGCATGTTAGGCTCTGCATGAATTCTCTAATGGTTTCATATGAACACACATGTGACAGCACATTTAATAAAGTAACACATATTTATGTTGTGTTCCCGAAATTGATTTATATGTGCTCTCGTATGTGTGTGTTTTGGATCATTATGTTTAATTAAAAAACGACATCATAGCATCCACAACCCGCTTGGCTGTAAATCAATGGTTTTTACAGCCTGGGGCCCTGATGGCGAAGGAAACTACATATCAGCACACATGCACGGCCAATACATAAGGTTTTTTATCACATATATATATATATATATAAACCCCTGTATAAGAAAAATGGTATATATACTAATATACAAAGTCCAATAACAATTCTTGTATTCGAGCAGCTCGATTACAAGAATAGCTAGCAGCTATATCTGATATGTCCTCTGTTTTCCTGTTACACCAACAAATAGACATAAGAGGAGATGCATAATTCTCTGTTTGACTTTCTTTCATTTCACTCAGCGTGGTCCTCAGATTTATTTGGCTCGGGGGAATACAATGGCAAGGCTGACATAATGGTTTTTCATCGACTAAAACATCAACGTTCAGGCTGATTATGGAGATGTAGATGTTGTTTAACCTGGTTAATTGGCAGGGCCATGCTCCACCATGGGGAGATGATGGAGGCACAATCCCTCCCCATCTCCCTCCCGGAGGGGCGGTGCTGTGCTGGCTGGCAGAGGTGTGGCTGGCCCTGGGCGGCTGCAGGCTGGTTGCCATTGGCTGTAGCTGCAGACGGTTGCTTGGAGCGGTCGATGTGCTGCCTCCTCCCTCCCCTGTCCTCTGCTGAGAGCCACCAGCGACCGTTGCTACCGTTGCGTCACAGAAAGGGCTGGAGGTGGCTGCCGGTCATGGCGGCATCTTCAGGCGGCCCTTCTGTGTCCATTTCCGTATCGTAAAGACCCCACATTGGGTGCTAGCGCAGCAATAGCTTGTGTTACATGCCACCAAAGCGGCTTCTCTGGGTTTCCTCCGACCACCAAGACTCAAATGTTAAAACCGGTTTACTGCAGAGTTGGCATAATTTGCAGGAAGAAGACATTAACATGATGTCAGCGCTCTCCCCGTGTGTGTGTGTGTGTGTGTGTGCCTTGATTATTCATTGCACCACAGCCAGGCGTGCAGCCTCACCCAACCCCAAACCCCAAATCAGCCTGACTTGGGGGCAGGTGAGGCAGCTTAAACCAGCCACCAACCACACACACACACACACACACACACACACACACCACAGACACACATCGCAACAGTCCTAATCAATTGTAATAGCAATAATACTAATCCACACATTCCCCCCCCCCCCGAAGGATTAATGTCATAGCGTTGAGCGGAAGAGCAGCAGACCTGATGTCTTCCATCTGATGAATCACATCTCCTTCCAGTGATCTCCTAGCATCCTCTAGCGTCCTCAGGGTGCTGGGAGCGTAAGCTAGTGAGCTAAGCTAGTGGCTGTGTTTTGATCCTTTTGTGGACGCCTGCCATTGTGTCTGCATGTGTAGGTGTTGGTATGTGGGTAGGAGTAATAGAAAAAAACACACGGTTGTTGTTGTTGTTGTTGTTGTTGTTGTTATTGTTATTGTTGTTGTTGTTGTTGTTGTTGTTGTTGTTATTAACCATCTGTTTACTTTACACAGGTTATTGATGGCTTCACGGAGGCTATGGTTCAAGACTGCAGAGCGTTTGATTGATGATGACCACGATTGCTTGGTGAGCGTGAACACGACAGCCTCACCTCGGGTTAATTGGCTGATTTACACCCACTGCAGGACAAGTTATCTCATTAACCTACATTACACGGATATGAGTCCCTGATGAATGGACACAATTGCTTCCTGCACTACAAGCTTTGTTGAGCATTATATTAAGTAGGCCAATTACATAGGAATAATAATAATAATAAAAATCATAATAAAAATCATAATAATATAACGATAATAATGATGATTATATAATACCATATAATATAGGCCCAATAGAATAGAATAGAAAAGAATACAATGCAATACAATACAATACAATATGATACAATATATAATAAGTGATAGCAAGACATAATTCCTGACCCTCTGTTCTTCCATACTGAAAGCCTGTGCACCACCAGGGATATTTATATATTAAAGAGCTTCTTCTTCTCCCTGTGGTCCCCAGAGCAGAGCTGGATCAGAGCTAAACCCCTTGGTGCGAGTCAAAGGACCACAGTGTTCATTTGGACGATGACGGTACCAGCCTGGTATGGGTACTTTCCCCCCTTTGGGACCCAGCAGTTTTATAATAACTGGATTAACCCCTTTGGACTCCCCCCACCATATCATATTCGCCCCCCCCCTGCCCCGCCACCACAGTGGGTGAGAATGCCGGAAGGCCGAACAGTGGCCCACGTTATTCACGACGCCGGCCCCACACAACAGATGGGCTGTAAAGCTGCTGCAGCCTCAGGGACCCCTGCTGAAACTGGCAAGTGGT
This sequence comes from Coryphaenoides rupestris, assembly GCA_002895965.2. NCBI lineage: Eukaryota > Metazoa > Chordata > Actinopteri > Gadiformes > Macrouridae > Coryphaenoides > Coryphaenoides rupestris. Next base: position 7,891 of record PIJE02008470.1, on the reverse strand, counting down.
CCAGGGCCCCCCGTGGAAGTTGCCCCCTTTCCCCAGGGCAGGCAGTAAATCCAGTCTTGCCTTATTGATTCCCTATTTTATTAGCTAGAAAAAGACGTGTTCTTGTTCCTATTGAAGGACAGAGCTAATTTGTAGGCTTTATACATCAATAGACCACATCATGGTATTGGCCTACTCTGTGTATACGAAGCGAGGGATGAAATAACAATATGGATTGCATTTGAAAGGTAGATTTCAGGACATGTGCGCTGTAGCCTCCTGGGAACGACCTTGCGTGTTGACTAGCAGCAGCCGAACCCAAGGCATCTCCATCTCCATCGCGACGCCCCGTCGTCTGCACCCTGCCTCCCTCGCCTCCCTCCTCGCCTCCATCCCTCCCTGCCTCGATCCC
>PIJE02008470.1:0-2500 GCA_002895965.2 Coryphaenoides rupestris | reverse complement strand
CGTGGGCGAAAAATCTTGGGTTGACTAATGAACGTAAGGCCGCGGCTTCAAAATTGCCCGCTCGAAGTGAAGAAGCTCTGCCTTGTGGCGTGAGGGGAAGAGGCGTGCGGGGGGGGAAGGGGGAGAGAAGGAAAGAGGGATCGGGCGCTGCCCGAACGGAAAGGAGACCGCCAGCTTTGAAGCAACAAAGTTCAGATGGAAGGCAAGGGCGAAGGGAGCGGGAGCCGGGTAGACTCGCAGCGGGGGAGGGCGGGTCCGGTGATGTGGTTGGGACCTGCATCGAGGCAAGGGCATAAAGTGAACGGGAAAGGCGAGTGGGGAGACGATCGCGACAAGGGCGGGAAGGCCGGCCGAACAAGGTGAGTCCGGAGCTGAGTGGCGAGGACAGCGAAGGTAGGAAGAGGGTTTCGCGAGGCGGGCGATCGAGGGGAAGTGGGGATTCGTTGCAAAGAGGAAGCGAGAGGGGGACTGGAAGGAACGGAGGGAGAAAGAGGTAACAGGCTGGGGAGTTGGCGAAGCGGGTGTGCAGGCGACGGGTGCAGGGCATCGCGGGATTGCGCTGGAGCTTGCTGTGGGGTGTCGGCTGAGATCTAAGTGCAACCACGCACTGGGGGTGGGATGTGCCCGGGGCTCACGGGGTGGTCAACCTGTCGAGGCTACAGCGCAATGTACCTTTTCAAATGCAATCCATATTGTTATTTCATCCCTCGCTTCGTATACACAGAGTAGGCCAATACCATGATGTGGTCTATTGATGTATAAAGCCTACAAATTAGCTCTGTCCTTCAATAGGAACAAGAACACGTCTTTTTCTAGCTAATAAAATAGGGAATCAATAAGGCAAGACTGGATTTACTGCCTGCCCTGGGGAAAGGGGGCAACTTCCACGGGGGGCCCTGGACCACTTGCCAGTTTCAGCAGGGGTCCCTGAGGCTGCAGCAGCTTTACAGCCCATCTGTTGTGTGGGGCCGGCGTCGTGAATAACGTGGGCCACTGTTCGGCCTTCCGGCATTCTCACCCACTGTGGTGGCGGGGCAGGGGGGGGGCGAATATGATATGGTGGGGGGAGTCCAAAGGGGTTATCTCGCTTGTCTCCCGCTGGTCCAAGCCGGGGGGACACTTCCAGTAACCAAGGCTGTCCTCCTCGTTCCATGACACCTGTGTCCTTTGACTCGGCACCCCGGTAACCTCTGCGTCAGCTATGCTTCTGGCCAACGGCGAGAGCAGCAGAGCGCTCTTTAGCCATCTGTCCATTCTCCCTGGTGGTGCACAGGTCCTTATCACGCTGTTCTGCAACTACACAACCCCGTCGGATCAACGGAATTGATGTACATTCTATCCACTCTCATATATCCTTTGTAGTATAAATTGTCTTGGCTCTTGTCATTGCGTTGTCTGTTTCTATTCTTTCTATTGGGCCTATCTTATAAGTCATTCATATCTCACTTAATTACTCTGTCTTATTATTATTGATCTTACTTATGAATTGTTTCTTACTTTTATTCTTCCAGTCTGTTAAACTTGGCAGACTGAATCTTGCTCAACAAGTTGTCTGCGGCAGCCTTGTGTCCATTTCATCAGGACTTCTCCGTGTCGTGTTCGTGTTCAATGCGCTCCACCCTTGCTCTGCAGTGGGTGTACATCAAGCCCTTCACCCGCGGTGAGGCTGTCAAGTGTTCACGAATCACTCACGCCTCGTGGTGAATCAATCCAAATTACCGCTTGCCCGTCTTGCCCCTAGCCTCCGTTGCACGCATCTCCTGAGTGTGTCCGCAGCTGGTTCCACAGCAACCCCCCCACACACCAACACCACCAACTCCCCAACCCCCCGTGCTGTTTTTTCTTATCTACCGCCTGCCACACCTCCCATGCACGCCCACTGGCAGGCGTCCCCCCGGATCCAACCCGCTCATGCTTAAGCTCCTCGCTTTCCGCTCCAAGCCCCCTTGAGGCTAAGGAGGATGTCGGGCGCTCCTGGCAGGGCTGTGCTTCTTCCGATGGAGAATACGGTTGTGCTTTCCGCTCACGTATGCATTATCCTTTGGGGGGGTGGGGGGGGGACCTTGGGATTTATATCTTGTATTAATCCTTGATGTACGGCACTGGTGGAGTAGTGTGTGTGAACTGTGGATGTTTGTGGTGTGGTAGTGGGTTGGTTGGACTGTTCAAGTGCTCACCTGCCCCCAGGTCCCGGCTGCGTTCTGGGTTTGGGCTCTGGGTGAAGCTTGCCGGCCTGCTGTGGTGCATGCGATATCCAGGGTTCCACACCCCCCCAACTCTGGGCGGAGCGTGAACTCCTAGTTCACTGTCTTTTCCTGCCCATTATGGCCTCTGGGCCGTCCCGGTGTTACCTTGAGTCTGCTGGTGCGGCGGAGGCACCCAGACGCCCGCTTTGGTGGCACTCGTTAGAGCACCAGCTCATTGCTGCCCGCCTTCGCACCCCCGACATGTGAGTGGCGGGTTGCCTTTCCCGTACCCCGGAATGAGGAAGGAAGGGGGC
>PIJE02008468.1:0-10403 GCA_002895965.2 Coryphaenoides rupestris | reverse complement strand
AAGTCTGATACAATTGTCTCAAATAATGCTTTTCTCCATCCTCTAGCTGAAATTGCCGAAAGACTTTTATTCAAAAATGTTGCTGGTCTATCCAAAACATGTATGCTTGGTACATACCTGTAATTCTTGGCTTCACCTTCAAGGTTAAACTGCTCATATTGTGAGTATCCAGAGTTCCCTTCCCAGTCACTGAGCTGTATCCTCAGTATGTACGACTGCTGATGTGTCAGCTTGGAGACGAATTCATTTCCTAACCAGTACTCCGCCAAGGGGTCTCCAAATCCCTAAGAAGGCACACGATGCATTTGATTAAAGCAATAAGCACTCGATAAGCAAATTACAATCTTGAATTAACCCTAACCCCCTCACCTAATTTTGTAATCATACACACATTTCTTGGATCTTTTGTGTTTTGTTTCTATTTTAATTAATCCCTGTTGGTGTATATTGTTTATTTTTTTTACAGTAGATTACGTAAATGTTTATTTTGGCAGGCTTTAATTGGCTGTACATGGTCTAAAGAGAGTTTAATTACTTCTAGTCTTGGCCTCTTGCATTGGGCAGAACCGTAACCACGACTACCTTTTGTCTTCCCCCGGCAAAGGAATTTGTTCCTTGATTACTTTTTACCATTTTGTACTCTTTCCACGTCCGATGAAAGTCAACACGGCCATCGAACCTCTTCTGTAGTATCGTCCAGCCCCCTCCCTCAGTTTCCATGTCACAGAAAGCCTTTATCATCAACACAAAACCAGGGGGAGTTGGTTATGGGCGGGTGGGCGGGTGGAAGCTCCATCAAGACGGCTGATGGTCATCAGGATAATGCAGTTTCCACTTCATCTTTTCTCAAACGAATGTGCAGTTGCATCCGAAAGGGATGGCAAATCAGTTCAGAAGCCTGAGTCACTGGGCAGTTTCCAAGATGATTCATTTAATGCAATCATACAAAGCCTCTGGAGATATGCATTCTAAAGATTAATTTAAATGCACTCCTAACCATAATCAGATTGATGTTCAGTAACTCTAATTGCTCTTTTACTGAACTGTTGGCTATCGAGCATGACTCCTGGGGAAAAATAAGCCAATAAACACACTTACCCTCACCTCCTGTGTTGTGTTGGGAAGTGTGAGTGTATAAACACCGCTCTCTGTATTGCCAGACTTGAACACTGCCGCACAGTCCCTGAATGTGGTCGGTGTGTCCTGCATCATTCTGGGTTTGGTCTCTGCAAAAACAAACAAATCCTAAACTCAATGAATTAAAACACACGATCGCTGCATTATGACTTTCCCTTCCTTCATAACAACGGTGGAGCTCGCATGAAACAAGTCGCTAATAATAGTTAGAAAACAACTCCAGAAAACATGGCCCGTCGTCGCATGTGTGGAAGCAGGAAGTAAGTGCAGCGTGCATGTTCAGGCTTTCTATCGGCTCGGGCGCGAAAACAAGGCTAGCAAAAACATGTTTTTGCGCTCGGTCCGTGCCGACGAGCTTTGGAACCCACCTCCGACGGGGCCCGCGGAGAGGTTGTGCACGAGGTTGTTGACGGTGTCCAACAGCTCCTGTTGCTGCCGCTGAAGGGCGGTGTTGTTGGTGGAGACGAGGCGCAGCTGGCTCTGCAACTCCCCGATGACCGCTGCCTGGCCCTGGACCACGGTCTGGAGCTGCTCCTTGTCCTGCTGCACCAGCTTCAGCTCCACCTGTCTCTGCTGCTCCATCTCGCCCACGCGCTTCTCCAGGAAGCTGAGGAGGAGGAGGAGATGCTGACTTTGTGGTTCAGAAGGGGCAGCAAGATGTGTCGTGTGCGAGGGCGGTTTTTCTCAAATGCGGAGTACGTGTACCCCTTGGGGTACTTTTGAAGGATTGCAGGGGGTACCGAAATGAAAATGTTTTTCTTGTTTTAATATTGGTTGGTTCAGGAAATCTTTCCAATAAGAGCATATCATTTTAACTGTAAAGGGGTATTTGGCTGAAAAAATCTTAAGGGATACAATAGTAAACATAGTTTGAGAACCATTGTGCTAGGCCTCCTTGGGCAAATATGCCCCTTACCTGCTCATTAATAACGTGCATCTGAAATCACTGAATGTTGCTTTGGATAAATGGCCGAGATTCAATCGGATATTTTCCCAGAAACCCATGTCCATGTCCTCATATTTTCTATGATTCAAGCTGAAATTTGATGAACATGTGAACCCACCTGTTTTTGTCATTCAGCTTGCTGATTTCATTGGTTTGGACAATGAGCTCTTTCTCCAGCTTGCTGGTTGAAATTGAGTTCTCAAGAAGCTGGCGTTCCAGTCGGGTTGAATGATTTATTACCTGAAGATGAAAAGTAATTGCCAATGTCAAAACAATTTCTCGCACGGATACATTTTGTTATTTACATATTTGTCATGCGGTGGATTCATAAAATGTCGCAAGTGGTATAAAGAGGATTGCATTTTCCCACAGGAATGCAGCTTGCTCTTAAGTTAAACGCACAACTGGGGATATAGTATGATTAAATGGACCACTTAAAAATATTCTAAATTAAGGTCGATATCAAATCTGACATTTGACTATTTACACTTAAGTATAAATAACATAACCAAGAAGACTCATAGCCCCTTAAAACACATTTGAGTTATGTGGAGCTATGTGGCTGGACTTCTATTTATCCGTTTTGTTTTCAGGACATTGGCCAATGATTACAAGTACTTGGCATTCGTCAAAGACAATTGTCATTGACTTTCAAGTTATTCCCTCCATGCTTTTTTCAATCCTCTTGACCTCTCGTCTCAGTGTCTGCCGTCATTATAGAATGTTATTGCATCGCAATAGTGTGTCTTGGATTTAGTAGCAGCAATCAACGTGAACTGTATTTCCTCCTGATCCACTTAAGGCCAGTGTTCTACTTTTAAAGGCAACCCGCAATCCCTCACATAGAACATTGGCGGTTATCTGCCGCTGCCCCATCCCTGTCACTTTCCTGCCTCTGTTACTCGCCATCATTGAGTATTTTGCTCTGTCACAGTATTGTATTGAACTGAGCCAGGTCAAAGATGCCTCTGCCATCCCCGTTGTGGAGGAACTGAACTCAGCAAAAAAGCAGGTTGTTTACGTGAGTGAGGTGTACGTGTGGCCGCGACGGGGGGCTGTTGATGTCTTTGAAACAGACGGATGTGTGATTGTGAAAAACTGATTGACCCGTTCTGTGGGAATACAATTGTGGTAATAACAGGAAATGCTGTTTGGTTGGCTCGCATAAGGTCACTGGCCATGGGCCAAAACCATATACCGCACAGTAGGATACTGTAGCTTACTGTGTATTCTCTCCATTCATCCTTTATACCCGGGCACTTTTACTTGACTTAATAAGTAAAGTGTCCAATCTAGGCATTGCAATGACAGCGCATGTACACTAAAGGACTTAAATAGTTGGCAGAACATTGTTTTTGGCCCAATTGTTGTCCCTGTTCCAAGTAATCCTCATATTTTGTTCATTTTGTTTTCTGAAAGTGTAGCACTGCACACACAGAAAGCTGCATCATCAGTGATAGGCTACAGCCTTTTCACGCTAAACGTTTGCATCTGTGTTGTTCTTGGTTATCGTGTGGTGACAGCCGCACTGTGCCTCCACGCTAGTGATCTTCCGTGTTTGTTCAGCGCTGTGACTGAGCATGTTGGTCCCCATTTTGATCATGGTGGCCGTGTGGTTCTGCACGGCCGTCTGTTGGAATTGGACCATCTCCTGCTTCATGCTGTCTTGAATGTAGTTTTCCAGCTGCAGAAGAAAAACAAAGACACAAATTCAATGTGCAAGTGCAGAGGGTGATGAACCTTTTGCATTAGAGTGCAACGTTTCGTGCCACCTTACGTGTGGTTACTGTATTTAGTCAAAAACCTTGTTCCAACAGCTTTGGTCGTGGTGTTCATTTCCCCCCTGAGAGTTTCTTCTCTGAGAACTTCTCAGCTGAAGGGCAAACACGCCTCATTCACTCTCTCCATTCTTAGATTTCCCCACGCCGCTGCCTCGGTGAGTAGCCATCAATTTGGCAATCTTCCATTGATTCTGTCATTACAAGGGGTTTACCTTGAGGTACCTTGACTGGGCTGCATTCACACTATTGTGCCTGGGATTTCACAGTGGGCCTTGTTTTCCTAATTCTTCTATCAAGGTTAGGGAAATGGAAGGGGTTTGGTTTCACATATAATTGTATTCTATTTACCTAATCTACCATCTCTTTTCACTCTTTGTTGTCTAACAACTAATAACAATTTGAAAGTACAGATGCTCATCTCATGAATCAAGTCAAGTCAACAAAATATTAAGTGATTTTTAATGAGTTGAAATATGAAATATGTGTTTGATTCTGTCATTGAGGACAAACGTAAAACAAGTTGACACACGATGTGTATGGAAATGGCAGCTGGTTGACATTCTGGCAACACGTGGATAAATGAGTAGGTGTCCGGCGGAGTTGATGGCAGCCACTCGCTGTTGAATCATGGACCTCGTGGTTTTTCATTGTTCCAGCGCGAGGACCAATCATTCAGTTATTTCCTGCGTGGCGGTGTTCCTGAGTGGCAATCAGGTCCCCTGGCTGGTAAACAGGATGGAGGAGATGAGTGAGGAGTTGCATCCTCTGTACGAACGTGTGACTGGGAAGCCCACGTCACCTGGGCACCTCAGGCATGCCGCAGTGTGTTTCGCATGCGTCGCGCCGGCTGTTTACATGTCTGTCACCGACGCGACTTAAATAGTTTGCTGTACTTCCGAAAAAGGCGGGGAGCAACACCAACAGCAAGCAATTAGCACTGATTTTTGTTTGTCTTCCGCCTCCGGTGACCTTCTGCGAGTGAGTGCGTGTGTGTGTGTGTTTAGATAGACGTGGCGTTGCGTGGAAGTGGAGTGTCTCTTCAATTGTTGGCAGGATATTCCATGCGACGGCCACTGCATCTAATCAGCTGTTTACTCCTCCACCGCCGGCGTCTCTCTGAGCCACGCTTGTTTTGTGTTCCTCTTTCATGCACAGTGACGCTAACGCCACACCACTTCAAGGCACAGCAACAAGTAAATGGCCTTGAGTTAATGGATCCAAGAAACGGGTCAGAATAAAAGTGGCCAGTCAGATAAGGGTTGAATAAAGAGAGATTGCAGTTGATCACCACGGCATATTTCATATTCTGTGAGATGATGGTTATAGGAGTGATGGAGGGGAGGGTAAGCAGGGGTTTCTGGTTAGATTCCCACCTTCCCTCTGTGAACCCTAGCACTAACTTGCGTGTTTGTATGTCTTGGCATGATTAATAGTACTTGGCATTGCTTGGCATATTGTTTATTCTTAGATGTTGGTAATGTGCTCAAAATGGCACGTCTGCTCTTAATCCCAGCTATTATGCAGGCAACCAAGCAATTATGAAACTCGTTCCATTAGCCTTGTAACTACGAATGCTCAAACAGCTCTATTCTTATCTTTATGTACCACAGCGCTATATTGGCGGTCTCCTTCAACAAATGTACTCTTTGTAAGTCGCTTTGGATAAAATCGTTAAATGCCCAAATGTAAATGCAGATTCTAGATTCAGCAACAGCCGGTATTGGCGTCGTCCGTATCCGTGAGCCAGACCTGCAAGCGGGTTGTCGTCTACCAGAAGCCGGTTGTTGTGGTGCGTGCTTCATGCCGTGGTTGTAGTGTAAATTGTGGTGGGTGGATGTGAAGCATTAACGTCAAAGTGTTTTGAATGGCCAGAAGGCCACTATATACTTTATATACACTATATACGGTATATACCTCCTACTGTGATACCTCCATCAACATATTACACCTTCTATAAGGGATGTCCATCCAGCAGGTTCACAGCTGCTTGAAATCACTCCACTGCCAAGTAGTGCACCTCAAAGCAAATTGGACATGATTCCAGTCATGAGTCCATTACTACATTATTATGGGATGGATTGCACAAGCCTTGGGACACCTTCATCGTCTCCACTTTGACAATAAAAGCTTTAGCAGTTTAGCAGGGTCAATTCTAAGCACCGTTGGTAATGATATTAACCTATGGGTATAAATCTGGTTTAGTAATTCATGAGCTGAAGTAGGCTAATTAGTCACCGAGGCCTGGTTACTGACATAACCGTGGTCGTGTGAGAATGTAAGCTCCCATACATATGGATGCAAGAGAGACGGACTCTGACCCGCGCCAATGCTATGGAGTTTGTTATAAGTTTACCGAGGTGGGGGGTTTGGTGATCATGCTGAAAGAGGTGCCGTGTGTTGTGCTCTGTTGCGCACCCGTATACGCACACGCACACCTTTTGCGCACTAACACCATTTACATGCACACGCACGCACGCACACACCCACCCACCCCCTCCCAGCAGCAGTGAAAATAGGACCCTCGCGGCTCCATTGAAGACACCTGTGTGGTCTTTTGTCGTGCCTTGTACACTTCTTGTTGCACGGCGGGGCTTCTCAGAAGCTCCAGATTCCTCCTTGTAGCACGTGGAATGCAAAACATCCTCTTTCGAGGTGTTGGAAGTGGGTTTCATCTGTGACTAAACGGTACTCACTGATGGTATCAGCGATCGCAAAAAGTGACAATGTTATTGTTTTCTGAATGAGTAACACTGAGTCAGGCTTGTTGAGTTTGACTGTGTTAATTGATTTCCATGGGAAAACCATCAAACAGTAAATGTGCCTTAACTTGATAATGAAAATCACACCATTGTTTTACATTTATGAAAGTCTCTGAGATGCATTAAATTAGCATTGTTGGCGATAAAGGTTTTCTCATTACAGCGGGTTTGTTTTTCATTTGACAAACAAGTTACCCAATTAGAAATAAACTAATTTACCAGAGTTACCAGAACTAATCTGGTAACTCTCATTAGCATACATGAAAGGAGTGTGAGCAGAAGTAACACATTAAATAATCCAGACCGTGCCAATGTCGCCATGACATAACATATTTGCAGTGAGATAGGTGAGGAGGAGGAAGAGGATAGGAGAGGAGGAGAGGGGTGGAGGCCTCCCTACCTTTTGGAGCCACTGTGTGTTGTTCTCCATGATGTTCTCCAGCTGCTTCCAGCCTCTGGAAGGGACTCGTCGTACTCTGCTGGCTCATCCCTCTGCGTCCAGGTTCCTGTTGCTGCCGGCCGATTGGCAGTTGTCCTCCTGGGGCAACAGAAAGGTGTAGCTGCAGGCGCCGTTCTGGATCTGGTACTGGTGTCTCTTGGCCCTGTCGGCTGCCAGAGTGCATCCCATACGGTCCCCAGGAGCAGGTAGTAGAAGGTCAAAGCCGTGACGGTGGACTTTGGCATGTTTCAGTGTTAAAAAAAATCAAGTTTGAAATAAATAACGCAGGAGAGGAAAATAAGTTGTTCCCGGTGGTTGTGTGGTTGTCGATGAGATCTTGCCGTTTCTATCTGAGTGTACACAGTTCTCCCGTGTCGCTTGGTTATGTATCAGCGGAGGCTGTGGAGGCGGAGTCTAGCGTGAGAGTCAAGGTGGTGTGTCGGTTCATCAAGGTTAGTGGTCCCACACTGCATTCTGCTGCGCCCCTCTCATCCAATCCCCCAGCCTCTTGTCAGGGCTGCATTTGGGCCCCTCTGATTAGCTGGCTGTGTGAGCAAGTTCTCTAGCCCCACCCTCCACTCTGGCCAGTCAGAGTTTTCTTCAGCCCCCACCACCGCTCCCACTACCCACTTCCCCCCCTGAAGTCACACAATGCGCACTCTGGGGAGCAGAGAGGCATTCAACAGGTCTCTCTATCTCGTCACTCTTTCTAAAGAGAGATTAGGGTCAGACGAGTTGCGGGGAGCCGCGGGACAATGAAGCCCCGATGCAAACATGCGGGTCTCTTTCTTCAACTGCAAACTTGCGCTCAGGATGCAGCTGCCCACTTCAAGCAGAGCCCGTCTGCAGCGGCAGTGACCGCGTCACCGCACCATACGTCTTGCTCCTGCTCTTGACAAAGCACAGATGTGTGTTCCGAGTGAGTGAGGGCTTCAAAGTGCTAGAGCTTTCTCCTGGATGTCATTCAGACGACTCTGCTTTGGCTGGAGGAAGTTTGTTTCTCGTTACGAGCAGAATAAAGTCTAGCCTAGCTCTCACCAGACAGGCGGAGGTTGAAAGGCCAAGGCAGGGATACGCATTTTTTTTGTTGCAAACTCTTGCCAATTTTCATATTTTAATGAAGCTACAGATTTATGTAAAATATTCTAAAGCCTCTGATATATGAAGTGCTGTGGGCTTTTCAGCATCCTGTCTGACAAAGTCATCCAGTGTATATTTAGTTATTGATTAATGAAGACTAAAGGAAGCATACATGAAACAAATGTTCAGCATAGAGGGAGGTTTCTTTCATCTGGAGGGGAAGAGAATATAAATAAATTGTAGTTCTTCCTGGACTGGCGAATTCGCAAAGACGAATGATCTCTTCATTTTCAAGACAATGGGACTCAATGGCTCTTATGTGTTTTGCATTTTTCTTTTGGCAGCTTTATGCCTTGTGTGATTTTGCAGGTTGAAAAATTTAATTCAGATGGTGGATGGAAAGAGCAATATGTTTTAACTGCTTTTGTCCAAAGCAGTTTTACAATAAGCACATTTGTCCAAAGAGTGTGAAACAACAATATATCACACAGTACAGTAAGATACATACATTTGATCCATTCCAGACACTGTCTGAATACAAGATAATGGATCTGAATAGTGCGATTATAGTCATCAAAAAAGATTCTGCATGAATCCTTAAAACATGAATTACACACAATTATTGTTCTGTATAATCTTCTTTATTTATTAAAAAAAAAAGAAGCTGCATCCCCGGAATGGGATTGCAGGTGTTCAGTACAGGAAGTGAATACGCAATCAGAGGATGTTTTGTCCGCTGTCCAAGGGATGTGCCTGTGACATAGTCATCTTCCGATTCACTCACAGGCTTCATTCAAAAACACTGGAGAGAGAAAGAGTATTGCACATATATGTATAACAAGTATTGAAATATTTGTGCTATTTCCAAGTGGTATTTGCTTCATTTGAATAATCAACAATTTGTCGTGTTGTTACATGGGAGGGGGCGGGGGTGTATTTTTTTAGCATCTACAGTCTAGACACATGTTATTGGAAGCAGAATGGTAGGAAGTGGGCTTACTGGATGTAAAGGAAATGCAACAAACATATTTAAAGGCACATTACTCAAGAGGAAGGCGTTCTCCTCATTCCACCACCAAACACACATTCAGGTGTAATGGCTGAGTCACTCCGAAAACATTTGTGGCCACAGATACTTCGTAACCTGATTGTTCTATGTTTAGAGAAAGCAGAGGCAGGAAATTACACAATGAGTGTTTTCTTCATAGAACTGACTTTCAAACTCCATTCTGCATTTGCTTTTTTTTTTTTGATAATGTGCATGTGGTCTGGAGCTTCTGAAAAATGTTATATTTAACTGTGTGTGTGTGTGTGTGTGTGTGTGTCTGTGAGACGGTTTGCAGTCACACCTGCCTCTTCCCTACGAGCCGCAGGGCGACCCTTCCAAAATGTCTCCTGACTCCCATTCAAAAAGCTAAACAACCAGCCATCCTGTTTGCCCGAGACTGAAACACATGTCTGCAGTAGGGCTGAGCGATATGGGAAAAAAACCCAACATATTGCAATTACTTTGACACTCTGCGATATGGGAAGGGTCATTTTTGCATTACAACTTTCATTTTCACTGAAAAAACTATTGTGCTGATGTGACATGTGTTGGGGTCTGTACCAAACAAACATCTTAATTTATAAAGGTATTATAAATGTACCTTTACACATTTTACCCTTATCAAAAAAAATTGCCGCTCCCGCAATTTGGATATTGTTGGTCCACCCTAGTCTGCAACACAACACACACATCAGTACGCCAACTATAAGAAGTGTGTCACAACGTACGTCTTACAGGCTGTTTATTGTTCTGGCTGCAGATCTGCCGGCTCCAGCAGCATCTCTCCGCCGGGGAACACCAACCAGACCTGTTCCGGGGCCAGCCCACCATGTTTGTGTCCCAGCGGTCCCAGCCGCCCACCCACAGCCTGGTGGAGCTCATCCAGCTGTGCGGGGGCACTGTGTGCAAAACGGTCAGGCAGGCCGGCCTCTGTATCGGGAACTACCCGGGCCGCAGACCCCAGGGCAGCAGAATCCTCTCCGAGCAATGGGTGCTGGGTAAGACTGCTCCTTTTTTTTAATTGTCTGTTTACTTGCATTTTGTTATTGTTTGTTTACATTGTTTGTCCTAAAGGGACTTCTGCATGGCTTTGAGGAGCTGCCAGCATGTATATTGATGAGAGGGTTAGGCATCATAGAATAGAATAGAACTTTATTAATCCCGAAGGAAATTCTTGTGCCAGGTTGCATAGCGATACAGTACAATAAAACAA
>PIJE02008467.1:0-10405 GCA_002895965.2 Coryphaenoides rupestris | reverse complement strand
CACACACACACACACACACACACACACCCCCCGCCCCAGCGGAACCTACCAGGCGTTCTCCGGAGAGCACCTCCAGCAGTTTGATGAGCATGCGACCATCCCGCAGGTCCAGGTAGAGGTCGGAGATGCGGCAGCCCACGCGGGACAGGATGGAGTTCACCCACTTGGTGAAGGTCTTCTTCTGGACCGCCTCGCGCTCGTCTGACGGACGGACGGACGGACGGACGGACGGACGGAAACAGAACAGAGGTTTACGTTTTTTTGGGGGATCTCATAAACACACGTCGGGGCCTACAGGAGAGTGGGGTCGTCTCGTCTGCGTGGGGTCGAGACTTGAAACCCAGTCAGGCTTCCTAAACCTACAGATAGAGACAGAGTGACAGTGAAGGGAGGGACGACAACAATGGCGCCTTTCCCAGTTGGCAACGTTGGCCGCGTCGGGTCTGGTCTTCCTGCCCAGGAGACGGGACCGTTGGGCAGCAGCACTCCGCTCTGGTATAGAGCCATCATTTCGTCAATATCTACTATCTATACTATATACTATATACTATATATATAGGAGAATGACAAAGTTCCCACGGGCCGTAAACAACAGCCCAACTAAAGCGCAATTAATCCGTCTCGTGTTCCAGAATGTTCCCAATGGGATAGGTTGGGAACATTAAAAAATCGCTGTTTAAAAAAGCGTGGGTCTTATCCCGCCAGCTCTACACAACAATACAATAAAAAAGCAGGGAAAACTGCGTGGGCACCGTGGATCTCTGGTGTGAATAATAGGCTGTCTGAAAAAAAACACACAGGCTTGACTGATTACGATATTATGTACGAAAGTTGAGCGCATCCCTAATGATGATGACGAGGGCGACGACCATCGGCACGGCAGCGCAGTCAGTGAACCGGCCCCGAAGAGCTCGCTGCCTCCGAGCCAGAGAGACCCACCTTCAAGCGGACATCCTCACCGGTTGTCATGGAGCTTCAACACCCCGAGTCTAACAGAGGCCGAGCGGAGCCGAGCCGAGCACAATGTGTTTGGAGCGGCGCCGAGAGAGAGGGAATTTTGCAATGATCCTTTGGGAAATTGTTTGAGCGGAGGGAATGCTTAGAGGATGACCTAAAAGCGGTTAATTCATCTTGTGAAAAGGATTTTTTTGTGTGTGTGTGTGTGTGTGTGTGTGTGTGTGTGTGTGTGTCTGTTTCTATTGCTGCTAATACCAATCACGGCTCAATATTACTCTCTAATTACCTGCTGAAACTAATCCAGAACACACATTATGTGGAGGCTACACTATTTTTAACTTGACGTTTTCACCGTCTGTGTGCGGTTCGTACTTTAGGTTACCGGTTTTCCGTTCCTTCTTGAAACACCGGATTTCTAAATGACCGTAATTATTCAGAGAAACAAATCGTAATCTTATTATTATTATTATTTGAGAACACATCTGTGGCCGTTGCTCTGGCCACACAGGCCACCTAATGATAGCTGTGTTGGGTTCCACCGACACAACAGGTAGTTGCCAGTGTTGTCAACCAGTTTAATGGCGAGATGTTACAGCCGGCGCACATGTTGCTCGCTGTTCCATGTCCACCTCCCAGTGTGTGTGACTGTGTGTGGTTGATGGCTGGTGGATCCCTTATCTCTCTCTCTATCTATCTCTCTCTCTCTCTCTCTCTCTCTCTCTCTCTCTCTCTCTCTCTCCTCTCTCTCTCTCTCTCTCTCTCTCTCTCTCTCTCTCTCTCTCTCTCTCTCTCTCTCTCTCTCTCTGCTCTCTCTCTCTCTCTCTCTCTCTCTCTCTCTCTCTCACTCTCTCTCTCTCTCCCTCCCCTCTCTCCTCTCTCCTTCCCTCCTCTCTCCCTCTCTCTCTCTCTCTCTCCCCCTCTCTCTCTCTCTCTCCGCTCGCCCAGCAGCACCGAGAGGCCAGTCAGCCTGACTTGGGTCCAGGTGAGGATATACTTAACCCAGCTAACCCAACCAACCCCGCACACCCTCCACAATATCTAGAGGTGCCTTTTGGGGTTTTTTCGATAAGTCATAGAAATAAACGAAACAATACTTTGCCAACACCCTATTCCTTTTTGCATATATAGATTAGTTCATTCCGATGCCTCTCGATGACATATTGCACGTTTAGAAAGCGGCCGCAGATGGATGGCATTGTGATCGCTGATCCGGACGATAAAGAGTTTCCGGGGACTTTTCGGTGAGATGGAGCGCCGGTCTGCCCGTCGATGCGTCGCGGGCGGACCGGCGCTGCCACCGGGCCGGGTGGAAATTGATGTCGCCGCCGCGGTTACGGCTCGGCGGTGGCGACAGATGTGCCTCTCGCTCGGTGGCCATGATGAAACCGAGCTCGGTTCCACGGCAACACAGTCTGGCGGCGGTCTGACCACCCCCTGCCACACACACACACACACACACACACACACACACACGCACGCCAAAAACACACTCTGGGGTCTCCACTGTTTATAGGGACACGTAGGAATTGGGCACACATGTGCATGCACATGTGTCCATGTGTGTGTGTGTGTGTGGATGTGTGTGTGTGTTCAAGTGTGTGTGTGTGTGTGTGTGTGTGTGTGTGTGTGTGTGTGTGTGTGTGTGTGTGTGTGTGTGTGTGGTGTGTGTGTGTGTGTGTGTGTGTGTGTGTGTGTGTGTGTGTGTGTGTGTGTGTTGTATGTGTGTGTGTGTGTGTGTGTGTGTGTGTGTGTGTGTGTGTGTGTGTGTGTGTGTGTGTCTGTGTGTGTGTTCAACACTCACAAGTAAGTGTGTGTGTGTATGTATATATATGTGCATAGGGGGAAGCAAAATGGACAAGAAATTTGAATAACGGACAGACATCACTCACTTCATGTGTATACACACACACACACACACACACACACACACACACACACACACACACACACACACACTACATGTGAGTCTTGAACACACACATACACACACACAGACACACACACACACACACACACACGCGCACATACAAAGTGTGATATCAGACTAACTCGGCCTCGCGAGTCGTCGGTGTATCGGTGGCCTAAATGTTGTCCTTTCTCCGCGTTAAAGGCGGAATCCGAGCGACCGAGCCGAGCCGAGCCGAGCGGAGCGGCCATTTGCAATCGACCGGCGGGGAGATGATGAATATCCGGGGAAGCCCGCGCCGCTCGCTCAACACGCGAACAACGTGACGGCGAGCGCGGCTCAGCCTTGGAAGCGAGCCACACGTGTAAACAGAGTGCACAGCAGCCACCGCCTGTCTCGGCGCATTTATGGACGGGACGTAAGGTTTATGTTATGTAAGCCGCGATGGTGGCCCGCTGTGGCCCGCTGTGGCTCGCTGTGGGCCGCGTCTTCATATACGCTCGCAGCGCTGCGGCGGTAACCTTTCCTCTCGTGGTGAATGTCGCGCGGAATTAAAACGTACAAACGCAGAACGCCTGGCGGATCTAGGACAGACTCCGTGGCACACACACACGCACACACACACACACACACACACACACACACACACACACACACACACACACACACACACACACACACACACACACACACACACACACACACACACACACACACACACACACACACACACACACACACACACTCAACGCAGCAGAATAGCAGAACAGCGCATGTTAAGATGTGGTTGCCACAATCTCTTCTTGCATGTCTTCGCATTGTCCTTGGACATTTAGACTGTCCCCACTAGACTGTCCTCCCCATTTCTATATTGTCCCCACTAGACTGTCCTCGCAATCCTTATGTTGTCCCCCACTAGACTGTCCTCCCCATCCCTCTGTTGTCCCACTAAACTGTCCTCTGTATTTTGTCTCCACAAGACTGTCCTCCCCATCCCTATGTTGTCCCCCACTAGACTGTCCTCGCAATCCTTATGTTGTCCCCCACTAGACTGTCCTCCCCTTCCCTAAGTTGTCCCCCACTAGAAGTGTCCTCGCAATCCTTATGTTGTCCCCCACTAGACTGTCCTCGCAATCCTTATGTTGTCCCCCACTAGACTGTCCTCCCCTTCCCTATGTTGTCCCCCCATTAGACTGTCCTCGCAATCCTTATGTTGTCCCCCACTAGACTGTCCTCCCCTTCCCTATGTTGTCCCCCACTAGACTGTCCTCACAATCCTTATGTTGTCCCCACTAGACTGTCCTCCCCATCCCTATGTTGTCCCCACTAGACTGTCCTCCCCATCCCTATGTTGTCCCCACTAAGCTGTCCTCGCTATGTTGTCCCCACTATGTTGTCCTCACCATGTTGTCCCCCACTAGACCGTCAGGACTATATATTATTGTGCCTCCACTAACTTGGCCCCCGACGATTCGGTCCCCATAAACACAACGTTGGTGCGCGGTGTGTTTCACTCCGGGTCCCCAACGGGGGACCGAGGGACGGCATCCTTAACGACCTCAGCGTGATAAATGAATTCAGACGCCGAGGCTGGCTGGGAAACAAACAACGTACCGCCTTGCACAACAGGAGAGAGAGGGAGAGAGAGGGAGAGGGAGAGAGAGATAGAGAGAGAGAGGGGGAGAGAGGGAGAAAGGGGGGGGGGGGAAGAGAGAGATAATATTGAGAAGGTGAGAGTGGAGGGGAGGCAGAGGAACGAGAGATAGTAAAAAAGTGCTAAGGGTAAGAATCTATGAAGGAACAGGAAGCAAAGATAAGATAAGATTAGGAATTATCTCAGAGAGAGAGAGAGAGAGGGAGAGAGAAAAGCAGAGAGAGAGGGGGGGAGAGAGAGAGGGGGGGGAGAGAGAGACGAGAGCAGAGAGAGAGAAAGAGAGAAGGAAGAGAGAGAGACAAAAGCAGAGGCAGACACAAGAGCAGAGAGAGAGAGAGAATCAAGAGCAGAGTGAGAGAGAGAGAGAGAGAGAGAGAGAGAGAGAGAGAGAGAGAGAGAGAGAGAGAGAGAGAGAGAGAGAGAGAGAGAGAGATGTGCGCAAGTAGTTATTCAAGACAGAAGGTGGGTTGGGAATAGTGAAGATGAAGACGGAGAGAGAGGATGACAGAGGAATACTGCTGGAGAGAGAGAGAGAGAGGCTGACAGGAAGTTAACCTGGAGAGAGAGAGAGAGAGAGAGAGAGAGAGAGAGAGAGAGAGCGAGAGAGAGAGACACAGAGAGTGGATCGGGGAGGATGAGGTGAGAGACAGACAGTCGAAACGAGGGGGAGATTGCGGAGGAGAGGGCAAAGGTCAGAGGAGTTAACACGGAGACATCAGTGTCAAACTCCCCCTCTGCAGCCCCCCCCCCTCCCCCCCTCCGCAGAAAAGAAATAACAAAGGAAAAAATATTCCGTCTGAAAACCCGGAGCGCTTCTTTTCTCTTCGCGGTCCGAGGCCTCCGCTGACCCGGCCTTCCCACAGACGTGTCGTCATCATCATCATCATCATCGGGTATAAACACGGGCGCCGCTCAGAACTACTACTACTACTACTACTACTACTACTACTACTACTACTACTACTACTACTACTACTACTACTACTACTACTACCACTACTACTACTACTACTACTACTACTACTACTACTACTACTACTACTACTACTACTACTACTACTACGTACGTCTATCTACGGCAGGACCACGGAGGTTATATCTTATATACCGGAGACGTGAGGAGAGCAGAGGTTACACGCATCGTTCGTGTGATGATGAGCGGCACCTGAGTTTATCATAAGTTTATTATAACGTTAATATTTGCGGTGAACGTTATAATGAAGCTGCTAGCGTGAGAAAAGGAAAGTACCTTCTTGTTCGGGACATAAATTAAAGGGCAAGACTCAAGAAGAAGACGTCGCCGTGCAGAGCTGATTTACATCTTAAAGACTCAATTATGTTATGAAACTATTGGAAGAATCTCATTTAAAGAGACAATGCCCCCCCCTCCCCCCCCCCCCCCCCCCCCCTCGATGAAGACTTTTTAGATTAACATCCCTAAATAAAATAAAAAACGCTTCTGCTGAAAAATTATCTCGCAATCAATCTTCATTGTCGCCGCGACGTAAAGAAAGCGGAGAAGAAAGCGTTTAAATAAGACGTACGATAAATAAACGAGAGTTTAGTCGAGTAAGCCTCCACCAAGCACAATTAACACCACCGGGGCAGGAACACACACACACACACATACACACACACACACACAACACACACACACACACACACACAACACACACACACACACACACACACACACACACACACACACATAACCACCACCACCACCACCACCACCACCACCACCCCATGAATACAAACAGAAATATAATAAAACTTGACGTGTTTAAAGATGCTTCCACGAGGGGTTCGACATCGACAGCAATTAGGCGCGTTTCGTATCCTCGTCTGCCAATTTCGATTAGTTCTTAAGTATTACCGGGGGGGGGGGGGGGTGCTTGACAACATTCCACAACACGCACACAGCACACACACACACACCTTCCGACCCCCCCGACCCCTGTGCCCACCGCGCTGTTAAAAGGCCGCCTCTGCTTAAAAGCCAGTCAGAAGCATCAGCTCTCTACGTCGCTGGAGCTACTCTGGTAAAATAACATACTTGCCCTGGTTAGCTACCTTTTAAATTGAATCTTTCTCCGGGCTTGTCGATACCTACGACAGCCCAGGAGAGAGAGAGAGAGAGAGAGAGAGAGAGAGAGAGAGAGAGAGAGAGAGAGAGAGAGAGAGAGAGAGAAAATATGCAGGGACACATCCACACTTAGCTAGGAGGAGCAGGTAGGGTTAGGTGGTGTCTTGCTCAGGGACACCTCCACACTTAGCTAGGAGGAGCAGGTAGGGTTAGGTGGTGTCTTGCTCAGGGACACCTCCACACTTAGCTAGGAGGAGCAGGTAGGGTTAGGTGGTGTCTTGCTCTAGGGACACCTCCACACTTAGGCTAGGAGGAGCCGAGGTAGGGTTAGGTGGTGTCTTGCTCAGGGACACCTCCACACTTAGCTAGGAGGAGCAGGTAGGGGTTAGGGGTGGTCTTGCTCAGGGACACCTCCACACTTACTAGGAGGAGCAGGTAGGGTTAGGTGGTGTCTATTGCTACAGGGGACACCTCCACACTTAGCTAGGAGGAGGGGGGAGGAGCCCCGGGGGATCCGAACCAGCGACCTTCCTGTTGCCAAGACAACCGCTTCTCTTATACAGTATCCCCTCCTGAGCTACTGCGCCCATTCAATCCTCATCGCTGTTGTCCGGCGCGATCGCTTTCATAATTAAAAACGGTCAACAAAGCTCCATGCAGCCGTTTCTGAAACTGGGGATTCAATCACGCGAATAGGAAATGGGGCGCGGCTGTCCTGGTGGCGGCGGCGCGGAGGCGGCGCGGGGGGGGTGTCTGTCCTCCCCAGCGGGAAAAGGTTCCTGGTTCAAAACCCTGCCTGCCTGTCTGTCTGTCTGCCTGTCTACTGCTTATCATCTGTAGGTATCCTTGAGCAAGTCGCCCTAAAGCCCCTCATTTAATCACCGTTACCTCGTTTTATTCACCGTAAACGGACTCGATGGCTGAATCGTTAAGAGTTCGTTAAAGTACGAATGAAGTCCCTGACGGACCGTTAATTCACCGCAGTCCAGTGTCATCGTTTTCTTTGCGTTTTTTGTTTTTTTTAACTGGTACGACTGGTACGATGTTGGCAGACGTACAGCATGACGTCACGGTGAACTACTTTGAGCGGCTTTTACAACCTCTCTCTCCTCTCTCTACCTTCTCACTCGTATTGATTTTGGCGGGCACTTTGCCGCCGTTTTCCCGGCTTCTTCCGGAAAAAAGCGCGGTGTCAGTACAGGGCTAGCTAAACGCTGCCGTGTTTCACATGCTCACCCACCCCCCCCCCCCTCCGTCCGTCCGTCATACACACACACACACACACACACACACACACACACACACACACACACACACTCCCCCTCTCGCTGTGTTTGACTCCCGCAACGGCCTCCATCTCTTATTCATACTGATGGGTTTTCCCTGTACACACACACACCACACACACACACACACACTCAGACACACACTCAGACAAACACATAAGCAAACACACAACACACACACACACACACACACACATACCCTCCGCTTTTATACACACTCAGCTTTCAACGCAAGAACCATGGTGGGCGTTCCAGTGGTCCCAGAGGAACCAGAGGACCTCTCTCTCTCTCTCTCTCACTCTGTCTCTCTGTCTCTCTCTCTCACACACACACACACACACACACACACACACACACACCACACACACACACCACACCCACACACACACCCGACCTTGGACACGCCTGAGTCATGTCTCGGTTATCATGGGAATGACTATAGCCCGTATAATACCAACAGGGTGTGGTGGGGGGGGACATCGGTCGGTGGTTCAAGGCCTTGAGGTTCAAGACCACCACCCCCTCCCCCGCCGCCCCGCCTACCTATCCCTGACCGCCAGCCCACCCATGGGATGTGTCGCCATGGTCACAACATGGACACGGGGGACTGGGACGGATGGATTGCACACAGACGGCGGGTCGAGCGAACGCCCGTCCGATCCGCTCTCCCGGGGTTAGGTTCCCTCCGTCCGTGTCTCGGTGCCGCGGCAAGAAGATACCATCCGATGGCGACGAAGAGCCCCTCCGTCCGAAACCCACGAGGAGGAAGGTGTCGAATTGACAAGAAGGCATGCAGACGTGTCCTCAAGTATGAGGGCAGTGTCTCTCCCGAGCGGACCTCTAGGAGCCCTGAAATGTTCCTCAAATGTGCAAATGGTGGACTTGGAAACGCATCGAACAAAAACTAAGGTTCCATTGTCGTGATCCAAAGCGGTTTACGGGGAAAACATGGATTTAGACACAGGTAGGGGACAGGCAAGGAGTTTACAAGGGGTTCAAACGCAGAACTTTCCCTCACCCTCTCTATCTATTTCAGTCTCCCTCCTTCTCCCTCTCTCTCTCCCTCTCTCTCTCCCTCTCTCTCTCTCTCTCACCCTCTCTCTCTCCCTCTCTCTCTCTCTCTCTCTCTCCCTCGTCTGGTTTTAAATACCACTCTGAATACAACTTGGTGACGGCGTGTCATTGGAAGGTCAATACATCCCAGATCCAAACACCGAGCTGTGTCCTAGCTTAGCCTTAGCCTGAGCTTAGCTTAGCCTAGCCTAGCCTAGCCTAGCCTCGCCCCGCCGAGTCAGCAGCAACAGCCTTCCGTATCAATTACTGTGCCGGCGCCCCTTTTAGCCTCCGTCGATACGAGAAATCAACCAGAGGGCCAAAAAAAAAGTCACTCTTCTTCTCCTCCTCCTCCTCCTCTTCCTCCTCCTCCTCCTCCTCCTCCCTCTTCCTCGCTCTCTGACAGCCTCCATTTTCCGCCTCCCTCCCGCTACGCTAATGCATTCCTGTCATCGAGGGAGTTGGATGACGGCGGCGGGCGAGCGAAACGATAAATCTACAGCGGCGGACGGCGAGCCTGTCCTCTCCCCCGCGCGGCGCGGCGCAGCACGACGCTACGCTACGCTAACACCAACCAGCCAACAACCAAAAGAACTACAAACACATTATGAATGCATTGTGTGTTTTCATTTGCCTCAACGGCGGACGAGGACAAGTTTGCTTTGCAGTCAAGACGAGGACGGAAGAAGAGGAACAGAAATAATCTCTTATTTATATTCCTTCCTTTCTAAAAAAAAACTAAAACCCTGAAAGAGATCAGAGATGAATGTTTGAGAGACAAGTGCCGAGCGACTCCGCGGGGGAATTCAAACGGAACCCGAACGGAGCCCGACCCCCGCGGTCCCCCGCTACCAAGAACACGACAACCAATATTTATAAAGCGTGTCTGCCTGGCTCGTGGGCAGGCGACCGGCACCGGCAACCGCCTGTTTTGTTTTTAAGGACTTTCTTTCTTTCTTTCTTTCTTTCTTTCTTTCTTTCTTTCTTTCTTGCTCGATGAAATATTCACGTCAAAGCCAAGTCAAGCCAACAATTTGGGGCGTGGAACTTACCGGGTTCCTGGAAGAACATAAGTACATAAATAAATCAATGGGTGCGTGGAGGTCAGGGGGGGCGGAGCTGTTATCTCCTCCACCTGAGTTTTCACCGAGAGTCTCACAAGAAGTACGATATCTAACCACCACCACCACCACACTACACCCCACCACCAGACCAGGAAGTGCAACACCGTCACCAGCACCCACTCCCATCACCATGGCCCGATGGGTGGCACCCCACACACACCCACCCAGACTTTTTTTTGTGTTGGTTTTGTGTTTGTGTTTGTGGCGCAAAGCTCTAGTAACCCCTCCTCAAACATCTCCCCTCTATCCTCTTCGATTCATTTATTCTTCCCTCCTCCCCCCTTCCGCTGACCCTCCTCATAGCCGTGGTTTTCGACATTCTCTCTTTTTTTTTTTTTT
>PIJE02008466.1:0-10413 GCA_002895965.2 Coryphaenoides rupestris | reverse complement strand
CACACGCACGCACGCACCACCTGAGTAGCGTTCAGGCGATGATTCAGCTGAGAGGACCAGCGCGTGACAAGCTGACAGAAACAACCGCAGGGATTACAATAAACTGCCATGTTGTCGGGAGAGAGGGATTGGTGACAGACTGATGAGAGGAGAGATGAGAGGGAGGGGAGGGAGAGAGGGAGGGAGGGAGGGAGAGGAGAAATGGATAGAGAGAGAGAGATGACAGAGCGAGAAGTGGAAGGAGAGAGAGATGACAGAGCGATGAGTAGGAAGGAGAGCGAAGAGAGATAGATTGCACACGTTTTTGAGAAGGTGAGCAGAGAGGAAGGAGAGAGGGAGAGAGATGGAAAGAGATGACAGAGAGAGAGAAAGAGAGAGACACCGTCCTCACCAGGACAGAGACTGATGAAGATGTCGTCAGACGAGGGAAAACATGACAAACGGTGTTCCTCATGCGTGAAAAACAGTGAGTGTCAAAGTGAGTCCTCCACTTGCAATTATCTCTCTCTCTTCTCTCTCTAATCTCTCTTCTCTCTCTCTTCTCTCTCTCTATGATCTCTCTCTCTCTCTCTCTTCTCTCTCTCTCACTCTCCTCTCTCTGCATCTCTCTCTCTGGTGTGTGTGCGCATGCGCGAGCGAGTGAGCGTGGCGATGAATTGCTGCGAGTGTGGTGAAGCGAAAGATTTTTCTAAAAACTTTCTTTATTTCTTCATGTTTATAGTATTTAGGTGGTGGGTTAGTCTGTGTTGTGTGGTGAGGTGTGATCGGGTGGGGGGGGTGCCGGGGTTTAGTGTGCAACCAGCGTCGGCTGGTTGTGTGTGTGTGTGTGGTGTGTGTTATAGTATGGAGTTTACGACCTGAACGGAGGAACACGGCATTAAAGATCGCGCGAGCGTTCCTTGCTCAAGTGGAACAATGTAGTTTACGGTGGCGGAGGTTGTGGGTCACAGTTGTGTGAAGTCGGCCGCCAGGAATGAAGCAGCGCGATCGTCATTTTTTTTTTGAATGAGACGGAGAAAGTAACTTAATAGTAGAAAAGGGGCGTGGTTATAAAATGTTATACGTTCGTGCGGTGATGCCGCTGGCGACCTCCGTCCAAGCGGATCACTTCTGTCTAATGTACCGCCGTTCATACGCGGATGAGACCATAGAACGCGAGTTGTCTAGATATGGGAAGATTGTTTCTCCAATGAGGAAAGTGTTGTCTGGGGTGTAAATCACCGTTGTTGAAGCCACGTCGTCTCTCACAGACGACAGGTTGTACATGACACCAAACAAAATGAAGACATAAGTCTTTTCATTTAATATTAAACATGGTGAATTCTTATTTAAATTTATGGCAACCTCCCAGGCCATCGAAATGCTTTAGTTTGTTGGGAAAGAAGCATCAGATCAGAGCGTGCCCTGATAAAGTGAAACAGGAAGGGCAAGATGGCCGATTCACAGACCAGCTGAACACCAGGCAGCTGAGACCGTTACAGTGCAGGACAAGGTGGATACAGAGAAGGACAGGCCAGAGTTATGTGGACACTGTTGAAATGGAACAACCAAAGTGTTGTGGTGTGGTGGCATGAAACAAACTGACTGAAGTAGTTAGTGAGCAGGTGGAAAGAGGAACGTGTGGAGGTGGGTGGTGGGAGGCCTGACAGTGAGGACATGGACATGGCAGAGGACGAAAAACTTTTTAAGGTTCCTAAAAAAAGAAAAACGTCCACGGGCAGTATGGCTCAGAGTCCAACTAAAAACGCATACCCGTAAAGCCAAAAGGGATGAGCCGAATAAAATAGACAACAAGGACAACCAGACTCTGATAGTTCAGAAATAACTGCCTTGGACAGTGATGGGGAAATGCCTGATGCTAAGCTCAGCCATGACAGGCAAGACAAGACAGGCTTATAGCGCCCAGTAATATATCAAGAGTTCCTCCAAAAAACAAGAATGATGAGGGTGTTAATGTAGAAGATCACTTCTCAGATAAATGGCTGTTTCGTCTGGAGTCTGCGAGAAATCCACAGAAGGGAGGGATCTTTTGAGGACAAAGAAGTGTACCGTTAAGGAAATTAATACAGAAGGATCAGGGGCAAAGGGACAAACTGTAGTGACGGAAATGAAACAACTTGATTTCTATTTTAATCTCCTTATTATTGTGGTTTGCGGCTGATTTTTATCCAATTGCTGCTATGAAGATTTTAAAATTAGCACCTTTGAATCTTATGGGGCAAGAGATATTAACAGAAGAACACAGTTGTTTGAGCTTTTAAAATTGAAAAAAATAGATATGTTGCAATTTTTAAGGAAACACACAAGTGGATGCTTAACATGATTGACTGGCAAGAGGGATGGGGAAGGGGAGGTGATCCTTAGTCATTGAGCTCTAAACTAAATAAAACTAAAAAATAAAAAAAACAAATAAGAAAATAAAAAAAAAAAATAAAAAAAAAAAAAAAAAAAAATAAAACTATAAAAAAATTAAAAAACAAAAAAGTAACAAAAAAAACTAACAAAACTAAAAATATCAAAACAAAAAAAAAAAAAGACTACCCTGGGGTAGGGATCCCTTTCTCCAGAACAATTTATAAACACATACTCTGTTTGAAGTACAACATGTTGGGTAGAAGGCCGGGCTCTGGTGGTGAAAGCCAAGTTCAGAAGTGCAATAT
Organism: Coryphaenoides rupestris; assembly: GCA_002895965.2. NCBI lineage: Eukaryota > Metazoa > Chordata > Actinopteri > Gadiformes > Macrouridae > Coryphaenoides > Coryphaenoides rupestris. Next base: position 7,753 of record PIJE02008466.1, on the reverse strand, counting down.
GATTTTTATTAACATATATGCACCGACTAGAGGCCCTGAAAAGAGTGCAGTTCTTAAGTGTTCATGAGCACTGTTTTTAAGCACTTTTAATCCAGATGATTTTTTATTTTTTGGAGGGGATTATTAACTGCACTGAAAACCACATCCTAGATAGAAATCATTTAGAACCGCAATAAATAACGCATCCCAAACTGCGCTGAGGCAGTTTAATAACAAAGGGATGAGTTAGTGGACGTCTGGAGAAGAAAGAACGATAAAGCGTACAATATACATAGGACTCAATGTAAGAGACAATAGGATCTCATCTTGCAACGTTTGATAGGTTTTATTGTCCTTTAAACATCATTTTAAACGTTTTTTAAAACGTTGTAAAATGATGCGGTTGGTTTAGTGATCACTGTCTGTGGTTTGTAGTGTTTTAATAGCCAGCAGTAAGCCCAAGAGTGCTTTCTTGGCAATTTTAAACAGGCATTATTGCTAGATGCCAAATTTTAGAGATGTTTTTTATCTGGTTTTGGCAGTATTTTAGATCGCAGGAAACAAAATTTTACATCTCTTAGCAGAGTGGTGGGACTTGGCAAAGTTGAAATAAACAGCTTTGCCAACAGTATACTCTCCAAATGTCACTCGGCGACACTACTAGATCTATTAATGACTGGAGATTGAAATGTATGAACTGCAAGGATTAGCGAGTCTACAGGAAAATCGAGACAGATTGAAGTTCTCAAATGCAAAAAAAAAATGCACTTAAAGACCTATTAGCACCAGAGCCCAAGGAAGCCCTGGTCGCGATCACGTTTCTTAAATGCAAATGAAATGGATGCAGCCCTCGAAATTTTTCTTCTCTTATGGAGAAGAAACGGGCAAGCAGGCAGATCCCACACGCTGTGCTCCAATACAGGAGAAGAGATCGCTGAACCAGGGGCAATCCGCAAATATCCGTGCAGTTTTATGCCACGTGTATACGCACAGAGTATGAAGAAACACGGATATAACTAACTGCTATTCTCCAAGATCTACCACAGGTGGATAGTGAATCCAATGTTGGATCTGGAAAGCCCCTGGTGGTAGATGAGCTATATGCTGCCCGGAGAAGAATGGAAGGAGGTAAAGCCCAGGTATTGATGGACTACCAGCGGAGTTTTATAAAGGCCTTCTGAAGGAGTTGAGTAATGACTTTTAAATGGTTTTTTAATGAAAGGTTTTTAAATGCAAATTTTGCCCATTAAGCCTGCAGAAGAGCAGTCATAACTTTACTTCCAAAAAAAGGAGACCTAAGCAAATAAAAAACTGGCGTTTCCTGTGTCCACTGTTGTGCACGGATTATAAGATTATAGCAAAAGCTCTGGCGAACAGGATGAGAGACGTGATGGACCAGGTATCCATAGGGACCAAACGTCTGTGTGCCTGGTAGGTCTATTTGTAGACAATGTGTCGTTAATTCGAGATATTTGGCCGTTCTCCAGTTCTTTGAGTCAGACACTGGTCTTAATTTTCCTATAGACCAGTGAAAGGCATTTGACCGGGTTGAACATTCCATACCTTTGGGAAACGTTAGAGGCTTTTGGTTCCGCCAGGTTTCATTGCTATGATCAAAAGTTTTGTACCAGGACTTGAGAGTACTGAAGATCATGGAGGGCTCAGTAACCCCATTTAAGATCAACAGATCGGTACGGCAGGGCTGCCCCTTTCTGGCATGTTGTACGCATTATTATTGAACCAATGCTGCATCACAGCTACGTTCACATATTGAGGGATGGTTTGTACCCGATTTTAATGAAGACAAGTTGTATCTGCGTATGCAGATGATCTTATGGTGACGTAAAAAACAGAAAGCATGTTGACAAATAAAAGACAATCGTGGCAAACTTTGGGAAAATATCAGCGGCAAAAGTCAACTGGAAAAAAAGTGAATCCCTAGCAGTAGGTGGGAATGGAAGAAAATGGTCCTTCCTGTTCTGCGGGTGGTTTGAGCCCTTGGAAAAAAAAAAGAGGAAAAAAAAGGGGGTTTGGGGGGGGCTTGAAATATTTGGGAGTGTCACCTGGGAGATGAAATAACCATAAAAAAGAACTGGGATGTGGATGGAAAAGGTTAAAGGCAGTTGGGGAGGTGGAGGTGGATCCTCCCACAGTTATCATATAGAGGGAGAACACTGATTGCCAACAACTTAGTAGCCTCCACTCTCTGGCACGCTTATGTGCATGGAGCCACCTGCAAGACTACTAGGGCATCTGCAAGCTGTAATCGTGGATTTTTTTTTGGGATAAGCTGCTTGGTGCCACAAAGTGTCCTTTTTCTGCCAAAGGAGGAAGGAGGGCAAGGCCTTGGGTCCACCTGGCCAGCAGGACAGCCACTTTCCGGCTCCAGTTTGTCCAGAGATACCTGACAGGACCATGGACTCGTATGAGAGGGAGTGGCAAGTGCTATTCTGAGAAGGACAGCTGGCCTGGGCCTGGACACATCTCTGTTTTTAATGGATTTTAATGCTTTTTAAACCCTGGTGGACTACCCCCTTTTTATCAAGGAGTTTTTAAAGCATTGAACTGTTTTCAATGGACCAAAGTTGAACCCGCCATCTCACTGTTCTGGCTTTTAAAAGAACCGCTATCCACGGAGCTCGTCTGAACATTCAGAATGTGCAGGCGGTCCAATCAAAGATTGGCAGGATAAGAACATTATAACTTTAAAACAATTAGTGGACATTGCAGGACCTGAACTCTGTGAGGTGGAGGTCCTAGCCTCTTGTCTTGAGCAAAAATCAATTCGGCAAATAGAAAAGTATGTGATATTGGCTGTGCATAGAAATTAACCAGAGACGAGTCTGGTGTTGTTACAGGACTACCATTGTAAAAAAGAAATTCCCAGACATGAATGATCCTTTCCCGGAACATGTTTTTTAAAGCTCAGACTGGAGGGTATATCGGGGATTTTTGACAAACAGTGAACAAAGCAACAGACCTAAACTTGTATACAGCAAATGGCAAAACATTTTACAAATGCTGTGTTAAAGGTCTAAACAAAAAAGAAATTGAACGAAAGAACAGACACTGTTTGGAGACGGAAGCTGGGGGTAGCAGATGAAGTTAAACCAGTGTGGAGGCTCCTGTATAAGCTTCCACTCAACAAAAGGTCAGGTGACCTCCAGTGGAGGATCTTACACGGCGCTATTGCTGTTAATTCTTTTATTTCAGTTATTTAATCCATCTGTTGAAAAAAAATGACCCTTTCTGTGATGTCACAGAATCCATTATTTCACTGTTTTACGGAATGTCTAAGACTAAACCCTCTGTTTAGTAAATTAGGATTGATATTTGAAGGGTTCAATGAGGTCTTCTCGAAAACTGCTTTTGTATTTGGGTGCCGGTTACAGTAAGGTGAACCAACAAAGTGGACGTGTGCTTAATTTTATTGTGGGGAAGCAAAAAATGGCAATTTATAAGAGCAGGAAGAACAGAATAGAGAACAGTCAAAATCAAGAAGACCGTCCCAATATTATTGCAACTAACTAAAGCTAGAATATGGGTGGATTTCAGATTTTATAAGGCAATGAAAAACCTGACAGAGTTCACCCAACAGTGGTGTTACAAACAACATTTTATGTACGGTTATTGATGACAATTTGACCTTTAGCCAGATGTATTGTTTGAAAGTCCATTATATGTTGTATGTCATGTTTTGTGCATCATTCATTGACTAATAATTGTATTTTTACTTTTAGTTTTGTTTATTTTCTTTTCCTTATCTGTATTTTATTTTATTTATTTATTGTTTATTATTCCATTTATTGATTTATTTATGGAAATAATTGTTGGCCTATATAGTTTTTTACAAAAATGATGTGTTGTAAATAAAGTGTTTTTTTTTTTTAAAAAAAAAATCTCTCTCTCTCTCTCTCTCTCTCTCTCTCCACCCCCATACAGCCCACATGTCCTGCAAAGTACCAGTCCAGTGAGACCCTGGAGTGTCCACTCGGGCCCACTTGGCCGCCCCGCCACCAAGGGGGTGTGTATCCACAGGAGGCGCGCGTCACGGGAGCCTTCAGCAGGGCGAGACAAGGAGTTTGTATGGTGGAGTTGTTTTACTTGCTCCTCTCTTTTGACTCTCCGGATGTGTTCTTGCCTCGCTATACCCTTCACTTAATGCATGTGACATTTGCCACGTGGCCCATGGCATCGCGTGTGTGTGTGTGTGTGTGTGTGTGTGTGTGTGTGTGTCTTGCTTGGTCTTGATGTTAATTTGAAATGCCTTCTGAACAGCACTTTGTCCGTGTTTTGAAAAGGACTCGGCATAACTCTGGGATTCTATTATTCATCCTCATGAGTTCCTCATAAATCAACCATACAGTGTGTGTGTGTGTGTGTGTGTGTGTGTGTGTGTCTCTTAACACACACACACACACACACACAGTGGTGCTGGAACCAGATAGAACCGGGAGGTAGGGCTGAGAGCGGTGGACGGGGCCCTCCTGTCATCCACGGCCGCGGGGCCTCCCTGCCTCTGTGTCCGCGTAAATTCACTTCCCTGTCAGGCCCTGCAGGCTTATCAGCCTCGGCTTTGATGGCCCAACTTCAGGAGAACCTACGCTTTGTACTGACACGACCACTGTTAGGACAAAAGAGTTCAAAAGCCTGCGGCAGACTCACTTCTGTTCCAATGAAACGGTCGCACGGTGTGTGTGTGTGTGTGTGTGTGTGTGTGTGTGTGTGTGTGTGTGTGTGTGTGTGTGTGTGTGTGTGTGTGTGTGTGTGTGTGTGCGTTTGTGCGTCTTGAAAATGTAAACTGTGGTGGCAGTAGCTCAGGAGGTAGAGAAAGAAAGATAGGGGAAGGTTGCTGGTTCGATCCCCTGGCTCCGCCTAGCTAAGGCGTTAGGGTTAGGCGTCTTGCTCAGGGACTCCTAGCTAAGTGTGGAGGTGTCCCTGAGCAAGACACTTAACCCTAACTGCTCCTGACGTGTTAGTTGTTACCTTGCATGGTTGGCACTATACTGTATAAATGCAATCCATTTACCATAAACTCATCTCTCCAATTGCCATCTGACAATAAATAAAGATAACAGAATGCATAACCAGGGTTCAAATGTATTAATCACCTTAGTTCAGGATTCCCCTTCGAAACTACAAAATAAATGTCCCAGTATAGTGTGGTTAGTATCCAGGTGTGTGTTAGTCCAGTGTTTCTGTCCTGCGGGACACTCACCACAGGTGCTACACCCGGCTACTGCACGCGCTATACCTGGATGTTATTCTTCACAAATGTATTAATAGAACAATATAATATAGATAATTGAAAATAAATATATTATAAATATTGTTCTGTAAATATACTGCTTGTTATTTATTTCTTTAAGGTCGCTTTGTGCAGTCCATCACATGTGTTCTATTGTATTGATTCCCATTGAGGTTTTGCTAAATAAACACACTGACGTCCCACTGTCACCCACTAGCCATGGCTGTCCTGCAGTAATCACTGGGTATCAAGGGGGCGCTGGCGCTCTCTGCTCAGCCCCTACATGTGTCTTTATCTATTTCCTACCGTTTGCATAATGGTGGTCCACAAAGCGGTCTAGATGACAATGAAGTGATACACCTGAAATCAAAGGTCAAGAACCAAGTGATAATACAGACTGTGCTCCAGACATGATGAGATGAGAGACCTCCCCGGACACAAAGCCATGCTGTCCTTGTTGTTGCAGGGAAAAGATGTGAAGAAGCTAATTGTCCTCCAGCTAGCCTGGCTAATCTGAAAGTCTGGAAGAGAGAGTGTTGCGTGTGTGTGTGTGTGTGTGTGTGTGTGTGTGTGTGTGTGTGTGTGTGTGTGTGTGTGTGTGTGTGTGGTTGTGTGTGTATGTGTGTGGTTGGCTGTATGTGTGTGTGTGTGTGTGTGTGTGTGTGTGTGTGTGTGTGTGTGTGTGTGTGTGTGTGTGTGTGTGTGTGTGTGTGTGTGTGTGTGTGTGTGTGTGTGTGTGTGTGTGTGTGTGTGTGTTCAAAGGTGAGGCGAGTGCCAGTAGAATCATGTGGAAAGTGGAATTACTTGACTTGACATCAGAAACCCAGATGATCTAATTAGAAATCGTTTCCCGCCCAAACCTTCACCACACGTTGCTGCTGACTGACTGGAGGCACACGGCCGTCAGGACAGACATTAAATATTTTTTCTGAATTTATGTGACCTATACGAAGCAAGCAGAAAAAATACAACAATGTTTCGTTCATAACAATGATTATATTACTTGTTTTTTACCTTTATATGTTCAGGAATTCTGACTGAGGTGAGGCACACTGTTTGCAAAGACAATCACAAACTAAACACATATGAGGCGAGATGTGCGCTGTGTGCTTTGGGCTCCAGACCTTGTAACTAGGATTTAACCCTTACATTATGGTTATGGTTCCATATTACATTTATCCATTCAATTATGGCTTTTTTAAATCAATTAAATCAGCTGAAATAAAGATATATTTCTATGGTGCTTTGAGCATATTGTTGTTGTGTTGTAGGAAAGATCTGGTCAATAATTCTATTTGTCCGTTGTTTTGAACATTAATGTTGGATTTGTAGCAAGTATTGAGCGATGCAGTGTTATAAATCCAAGTCATTTCCAACACGTATACTGCCGTCTTCTGTTACGATCAGATCAGTCTCATTATTTAATTCTTTAATCAGTATAAAACAAAAATCACACCTGGCATTAAGAGCATTGAGCTCTGAGGTTATAATGAATGTTTAAATGGAATGTTTAGCTTGAGGTACAATTGAGCTACATTTGTTAAAGTAAGGGAAACCTTACAATGAATAATATAATATTAACAATTTGTTTTAATAATAAACCTATTTACTGATACTTTTTCTGTTATTCAGTTTATTCTACATGACAGGGCCACAGCCCTCATTATCTCCTGTGCGCTGTACGGCAGGACATATTCATAAAGAAACACCCACCTGCACCTATATATACACACACACACACACGCTGCCGACACCAATACAAGCACCGCCACTCTCTGTCACAACAAGACCCCACACACAGAGTCAAACACACATGTGAATTGTTCCCTCAAAATGACAGACAATGACAGATTATCTGGAGGCACACAACACTTTTTGAGTGACAAACTTTCAGTAGGTTTCTTTTGTCTTTTTAAAAAAACATTATGGTTTTGTATCCTGTACACAATGTGTACATTGATTTATTTTTGTATATATAGTGTCTGTATCACACACATACTGATCACACCTTTACAGATCACTGTACACTGCAAGGTCAAGTCAACTCCACCTGTGTGTGTGTGTGTGTGTGTGTGTGTGTGTGTGTGTGTGTGTGTGTGTGTGTGTGTGTGTGTGTGTGTGTGTGTGTGTGTGTGTGTGTGTGTGTGTGTGTGTGTGTGAGATACTAATTTGTTTGAATTATGGATGCAGCCTTAGGAAGTTGGAGAATGTATATTTTAGTTGCATGCGTGTGTGTGTATGTGTGTGTTATTGGTGTTGTTGAGTGTATAGGGGAAAGTGTGATGCACTGTAATAAAATATAAAATAAATATGGAAACGTGAACGCTTTGAAAATGAAGTCATCCCCGGTGTGGTGGGGAGAGAGTGTGTGGAGGGCGACAAGGTTTGTGTCTGCAGGAACCATCAGCTGCTCAGCTCCGCCTTCTCTGTAGACGCTGGAGTGTGTCCTGTACCGTGTGTGTGTGTGTGTGTGTGTGTGTGTACGTGTGTGTGTGTGTGTGTGTGTGTGGTGTGTGCTGCTGCATA
>PIJE02008465.1:7500-10414 GCA_002895965.2 Coryphaenoides rupestris | reverse complement strand
TGAGAGAGAGAGAGTTACTGTAGAATCCGGGCTGAAAGTTAACCGTTAACAACAACGCCAACGCCAACGACGACGACGACGACAACAACTACAATGTCCCCCCCCCTTCCTCTCCTCAATGGAAACGCTGTGGTTGACGCGCTTTGGGAGATTAGTCTTTATTCTTTTACGTCCTCGTTTCAATTCTCCTCACACTCCTCGCCCCCCCGACGGCAAAGCGAGCGCAAAACAAAACAAACAAACGAGACATGCGAGCGTAACTAGCGTTGTAATCCCGAGCTCCGACACCATAATCCAAATTGTCCCGTTTTTTATCCTTCTCCCTCCTCATCCTCCTCCAAGTGTGTGTGTGTGTGCGTGTGGTGTGTGTGCGTGTGTGTGCTCGCGTTGTCGTGGGAACGCGTCTTCATCTCCGTCCGACCCGTGTCTGTACCGTCGGAGTCATCGGAGCGCCGCGGCAGCTGGAGACACCGCCAATATATCAGCTGATAGTCATATTTGTTCAGGGTTGTTATCTGGCGCTCGAGGTAAACACACGGAGGCCCCGCCCCCTCCGCGGGAGATGACATTGACTTGCTCTTTATTCCGCTTTCTCTCTGTCTCTCTCTCTCTCTCTCTCTCCTCTCTGCTCTCCACTACCATCCCTCCCCCCTCTCTCTCTCTCCTCTCTCTCCTCTCTCCTCTCTCTCTCTTCTCTCTCTTCCCCTTGCCTGACTCACTTCTGCCATCCCTCCCTTCCTTCTTCTCTCCCCTCTCTCTCTCTCTCTCTCTCTCTCTCTCTCTCTCACTGCCATCCCGCCGTCCTGTCTCCCCCTCTCCATCACTCTCTCTCTCTCCCCCCAGCTTTCCCCCAATCCCTTCCTCATGTTCTCCCCCTTATCTCTCTCTTTTCCATCCCTCCCCTTCTTTTCCCCCCCCCCTTTCCCCCCTCTCTCTCTCGTCCTTCGTCGCGTTCTTCTGGCCCTCTCCTCTCTCTCTCTCTCTCTCTCTCTCGTCTCCTCTCTCTCCGTCTCTCTCTATCTCTCTCCTCTCTCTCTGTGGCTGTCTATCTCCCTCGGCCTCTCCTCTCCTCCCTCTCGTCTTCTCTGGGGAGTTGAGAGTAGTCGACGCCAGACCACCGTGGCAGGCTCTGAGCCGTTATAGACGTGTAGAACGTGCTAGAACGTGTAGAACGTGTAGAACGTGTAGAACGTGTAGAAGTGGTACAACGTGTGGAACGTGTGGAACGTGTGGAACGTGTAGGCATGTGTACAACGTGCGCCACGGCCGGGAGAAACACGAGGGCTCGCCTTTGAGGACTAAAAAATGCGGCGGAAGGCCGTCGGGTCTTCACACGCACAAACTTTTGTTGTTTAGCCGCTTTTTTTTTTGTGTTGTTGCTTTTTTGTATTTTATTCATGAGCGGCGGCGAATTAATTCCGGAGCGTCGACAACAGCGGACTCAGAAATCCAATAAAGATGAACGATTGTGTTTCCATCACTGCAGGATTTAACCTGCTAACGTGTTGCCCACATAATACTCAGAGTATTACAGGAAGGAACCCGGCGACAATCTGAGACCTTGAACTCTGAGTGGGGGGCCGGGGGGGCGGGAGAGCGGGGGTCTTTCCTTCCCTTTATCCACTCAACAAAACGACGGCACGATATATTTCCCCGTGATTAGCAGCCTCTGCTTCTGCTGCGTTTCTAAATGCATCCTTTTGTGTGTGTGTGTGTGTGTGTGTGTGTGTGTGTGTGTGTGTGTGTGTGTGTGTGTGTGTGTGTGTGTGTGTGTGTGTGTGTGTGTGGTTCTCCCTCACATCATTCAGTGCCTTTCAAGCGCAAGCTGTTAGCTCGGCCAATTAAAGCGTGTGACTGGAGAGCTCCTTGGCCCCCGTGACTCAGGAACAGGCCCGGCTTGACCTTTGACACCGCCCCCCCCCCTGTCATTATCCAGCTGTAGCAGCGTCGCGGGGCAGACAATCGAGAGATCAAGGCCAGAGAGAGGAGAAAAAAAAAACCCCCCTGTAGGCCCCACCGACATGAAATAAGGACCGCCCCCCCCCCCCCATCGCCCCCATCGCCCCCTCGACGCCACATCGCCAGGAATTCAATTCCATTCCGGGAACATCTGCGGGAGATAAGTGTGACATAAACAATATCCGTCAACCACAGAAGAAGAAGAAGAGATCAGGTCTGTTATCGGGGGGGCGTGCTCACCGATGCACAACCGGCCCTGAAAACCGCGAAACAAAAAACGAAAGGTTTTGTGTGGCGTTCGTCTTTGGTTCAGTTATGCGACGAAGGAGCGAACGGCTCAGAATTTAAATGTCAGTCACACAAAGAAATGGGTTTCTATTAATACTGAAGAAACAACATTTATGTGTTGAATGCGTCTCTGAATGTGTCTCTGAATGTGTCTCGCCGTCCCAATTGTGCGTCTCGGTCTCCAGGTGTCATGGCCGCCCAGTCCCACTGCAACAACACACACCTGGGCCCTCGACTCGAGGTCATCGGACGGCCTCATGGCGTGTTGTTGTTTATTTTTTACGACCACCCACCACCCCCTCCCCCCCCCCCCCCCCCTCCATCCCTCCTCCACCTACACCTCCTCCTCCTCCTCCACCTCCTCCTCCTCCCCCCACCCCTCCTCGTTCCCTGCTGCATCTCCACTTTAAAACGCGGCATTATGGGTAAAGATGACACCGTGGCGTCCCGGAAGCACCTCCTGGGACCTGACTCACTCCGCGCGCTGAGTCTCTTCCGCCGGTAAACACGCTGTTAGTGTTAGTGTTGGTGTTGGTGTTCGTGTTCTTCGCTGTACATGTCGTTGACCGAGAGAGAGAGAGAGAGAGAGAGAGAGAGAGAGAGAGAGAGAGAGAGAGAGAACGCTGATGCAGGTCAGCACTCTCTCTCTCTCTCTCTCTCTCTCTCT
>PIJE02008465.1:0-2500 GCA_002895965.2 Coryphaenoides rupestris | reverse complement strand
ACGGTCATCATTAGGCGATGGTCAGGAGACGGGGGAGGAGAGAGAGAGGAGAGGGAGGAGAGAGAGAGAGGGAGGGAGGGAGGAGGTTCGTGCGGGAAAACATACGATCACAGCGGCCAAGCGGAGTCAGATGAGCCGCGATGATGGATGAACGAACGGGCGTCCTGTCGAGTCGATGGATTGATTTTGTGTTTTTTTCCGCGCGGCGCCGCGTGTGTTCACCGCTAATGTTTCGCTTTCCGCCGATCGTTTGAGTATCGGCGCGGACGGCGACGGCGACGGCGACGGCTCGCCGCGGTGAATAAACGTGTTCGTTTGCGTGATCATAATAACGTGTACAGAACAGAACAAACAAGACGAAGGCGAAAAATGAAAACGCATTGTGCTCTCGCGCGTCGATGTCATGGCCGCCGCCGCCGCCGCCGCCGCGTTGCCAGGAAACACAACAAAGACCTCGGCGAGGACAAGAGAGACGCACGAGAACAGGAAGTGACTTCCTCGTGTGTTCATCATCGCATTCGCGTTCTGTTAATGAGTAACGCGCACACAGGTGGACGTGGAGCAATGCACTGCACACACACACACACACACACACACACACACACACACAACACACACACACACACACACACGCACACACACACACACACACACACAAACCGTTTAAATTCAGAGTGATTGCTGACGATGATGACAAAGCACTAAAAACACGATGAGTCAATGCAAAGAAATTCGGTTCCATTCTCGTCTCTTCTGACCCAAAATCTATTTCTGTTACTCGATATCTACTGTGCATATATATATATATATATATACTGTATATATATATATATATACACATATAACTCAATGCAAATACATTATATTCAACGAAATCAAATTCTAGCCTCTTCTATCCAAATGTATTCTATTTTCTGTTACACTACAGTATATCTACTGTACAAATATATATACTGTGTATACGTATATATATATATAATATATATATAATATATATATATATATATATATATATATACCACAGACTCTTTATATCCTTATCTCCTTACTGTATATCGAGCTATATTTGGTTGAATGGACAGACTTGACTTGATTCATTGCAGAGAATTATTGTCACTATCAGCGAGCAGATAGGACCGGGCAGTGAGTGGGTGGCATGGAGTGTGTGTGTGTGTGTGTGTGTGTGTGTGTGTGTGTGTGTGTGGTGTCTGTGTGTGTGTGTCTCTCTGTGTGCGTCTATCTATGTGTGTGTGTGTGTGTGTGTGTGTGTGCCTGCCTCTCCCAGGGTGTGTCTGTGGTGTCAGGGCTCCCTGTTCACTGTTGCCGTGGTGCTGGGCTGTCAGTCGGTCGGTCGGTTGCCGTGGCGATGGGCTTGACGGTTGCCAGGCCGACCCCAGAAGGGTTCATTTGCGAGCGATAAGGCGTGACCTCAGCAGAGCTGCCCCAGGCTGTCGGCCCTTTGACTCTCCTGCTGCAGGTCGGCTGCAAACACAGGGCTGGAATGCTGCTGCATCACACACACACACACAGACACTGACACACACACTCACGCACACACACAGTAGCTCTCTGTCTCTCTCATTCTCTCTGTCATCCCAATCTTTTCCTCTGTCCCGCTCTCTATCCCCCTCTCTCTCTCTCTCTCTCTCTCTCTCTCCCCCTCTCTCTCCCTCCTATAGCGTCTCTCTCTCTCTCCCCATAGCATGTCTCTCTCTCTCTCTTTCTCTCTCTCTCTCTCCCTCTCTCTCTCTCCCCCTCTCTCTCTCTCTCTCTCTCTCTCTCTCTCTCCCCATAGTGTCTCTCTCTCTCCCTCTCTCTCCCCATAGCATCTCTCTCTCTCTCTTTCTCCCTCTCTCTCTCTCTCTCCCCATAGCATCTCTCTCTCTCCCTCTCTCTCCCCATAGCATGTCTCTCTCTCTCTCTCTCTCCCTCTCTCTCTCTCTCCCCATAGTGTCTCTCTCTCTCCCTCTCTCTCCCCATAGCATGTCTCTCTCTCTCGCCTAGGAGGTCTGTGTCTGTTCCTCTCTCTCTCTCTCTCTCTCCCCATAGTGTGTCTCTCTCTCTCTCTCTCTCTCTCTCCCCATAGCGTGTCTCTCTCTCTCGCCCCCCTCCCATAGCCTAGGAGGTCTGTGTCTGTTCCTCTCTCTCTCCCTCTCTCTCTCTCTCTCCCCATAGCGTGTCTCTCTCTCTCTCTCTCCCCATAGCGTGTCTCTCTCTCTCGCCCCCCTCCCATAGCCTAGGAGGTCTGTGTCTGTTCCTCTCTCTCTCTCTCTCTCTCTCTCCCCATAGCGTGTCTCTCTCTCTCGCCCCCCTCCCATAGCCTAGGAGGTCTGTGTCTGTTCCTCTCTCTCTCTCCTCTCTCTCTCTCTCTCTCCCCATAGCCTGTCTCTGTCTCTCGCCCCCCATCCCAATAGCCTAGGAGGTCTGTGTCTGTTCCTCTCTCTCTCTCCTTGTGAGAAATAATAAAAGGTTTCCTCACACAGAGAAGTGAAGCTTCCAG
>PIJE02008464.1:0-10415 GCA_002895965.2 Coryphaenoides rupestris | reverse complement strand
ATTTTTTTCTATTCCCTGTGTAGCTCAGTAGGTATAGAGCAAGGCACTCACGCTGCGGGGTTAGGGGTTCTATTCCCTGTGTAGCTCAGTAGGTATAGAGCAAGGCACTCACGCTGCGGGGTTAGGGGTTCTATTCCCTGTGTAGCTCAGCAGGTATAGAGCAAGGCACTCACGCTGCGGGGTTAGGGGTTCTATTCCCTGTGTAGCTCAGTAGGTATAGAGCAAGGCACTCACGCTGCGGGGTTAGGGGTTCTATTCCCTGTGTAGCTCAGCAGGTATAGAGCAAGGCACTAACTCTGCGGGGTTAGGGGTTCTATTCCCTGTGTAGCTCAGTAGGTATAGAGCAAGGCACTGACGCTGCGGGGTTAGGGGTTCTATTCCCTGTGTAGCTCAGCAGGTATAGAGCAAGGCACTAACGCTGCGGGTTAGGGGTTCTATTCCCTGTGTAGCCTCAGTAGGTATCGACTCTATACCTACTGACCTACTCAGGGAATAGAACTCCTGACCCTGCAGAGCAAGGCACTAACTCTGCGGGGTTCGAGGTTCTATTCCCTGTGTAGCTCAGCAGGTATAGAGCAAGGCACTAACGCTGCGGGGTTAGAGGTTCTATTCCCCGTGTAGCTCAGTAGGTATAGAGCAAGGCACTAACGCTGCGGGGTTAGGGGTTCTATTCCCTGTGTAGCTCAGCAGGTATAGAGCAAGGCACTCACGCTGCGGGGTTAGGGGTTCTATTCCCTGTGTAGCTCAGTAGGTAAGGCGAGACAGCAGCAGGATAACCTTTGAAAGGCAGAACGAGAGGACAGATGAGTCAACATTTATTAAGGATTTTCAAGTCAGACAACAGACAGAGCTTTGATCGCGGGGGGTTCAAACAAGATGAAATATAAATATAATATCACAACACACAGACGAGGAGGATTAAAACTTCATCAACTGTCTGTCTGTCTGTCTGTCTGTCTGTCTTCCCTCTCTCCTCTCTACGCCACATCAGAATGTCCTGCCGGTCGTGTGGTGGCCGGCCCGGCTGGGATTGGTCATGTGACCGGGCGTGGTCATGTGACCAGGGCAGCATGCTGGATGTTCCCTAGCCCTAGCCCTAGCCCTAGCCGCGGGCCTGGTAAGTAACGTCAGCCACATGATCCGATCCCAAACGTATCAATACAAACCTCTGCTCTGTTATATTATTCTATTGCTTTTATTCTTACGTTGTTGTTATTTTTGAGCAAACTCCGGCACAAGAATTCCCTTTGGGATGAATAAAGTTCTGTCTTATCTTGTCTTATCTTATCTCTCTCTGTGCTTACGTGCAACTCCATTAATGGTGGCGTATCCCAGTGTATCTTACATATGATCTTAACTTACTTATTTGTGCGGTGTTATCTTCTTCAGTATTGTCAGAAGGTCTTATCTCGATTGCTGTCAGACAGTAATCGAGATAAAAAACTGAGAGAAACATTTACATTTCTGTCAAAGCTACGAAACAAATAAATACAGAAAATAGCTGTCATCTCTCATCTTATGTTCTACTTATGCATCTTATGACAAGTCTTATCCTGAGCTTAGCTGAAGATAAGGAACAACGATTATTCCGTCACACACAATATCACCCTGGAAGACTAATTGTTTTTCACGGCGTTTTCACAAACATTCTCGTGTGAGAATCGACCGCATTGTGGATGCTGACAAACAGACGACACACAACTGCGATCAATACCTCGATGCTATCGATGTTGACGTGGACAGCAAGTACACAATGACACACCCACACACACACACACACACACACCGTAATGTGTACACAATAGCTGCAAACACTTGAAATCATGCATGCACATGTGTGTACAAATACGCAATGGAAACACACACGCACGTAACATGCACACACACACACACACACGCACACACAGACACACACGCACGCACACACACACACACTCAAGACGGCATGTGCTGAGTCACACAAACACGCGCACACGCATGATCGACTAAGAAAACTATTAACAGTCAGGCGTGCAAACACACACACGCGCGCACACACACACACACACACGCACGCACACACGCACACACACATGCACACGCACGCCGGGGTACCTCGGAAGAAGGGAACGGAGAAGGAGGTGTCGGAGGTCTTCCTCTCCTCCTCATCCTCCTTATTCTTCCTCTCCTGAGCAGAAGATCTCTGTCTCTTCCAACGCATCCCCCTCTCCTTCTATCTATCTATCTATCAATCTATCTATCAATCGATCTATCGATCTGTAGAACTGTAAGTATCGGTCGCTTCACTCAACTCGTTCATAATCTTGCTTGCTTTCGCTCTCTCTCTCTCTATTCGTTCTCGTTATGAACAAGCGCTGGCTTTCACCCCTCTATCGTTAATCTTGCTCTATCTCTCTCTCTCTCTCTCTCTGTCTGTTCTCTTCCCCCCTCTCTCTCTCTCTCTCTCTCTCTTTATTTATAAGTCTGTTTATCTCTCCCGCTCGCTCTCTCTCTCTCTCTCTGAAGGAACAGCAACAGAGCGTGCGAGGAGTCGATCACCATACATTCACGAAGTATGTGGTGTCCGTGTGTGTGTGTGTGTGTGTGTGTGTGTGTGTGTGTGTGTGTGTGTGTGTGTGCGTGTGTGTGTGTGTGCGTGCGCGTGTGTTGTGTGCGTAAGAGTGCATGACATCGTATATCCGCAGTCAATTCTGCTGCGTCAGTTTTTTTGGACCGGACCGATAACACACACACACGCACGCGCGCGCACACACACACACACACACACACACACACACACACACAGACGCATGCATGCTCACCTGCAAACACACACACACACACACACACACACACACACACACACACACACACACACACACACACACACACACACAACACACACACACCCTCACCTGTGCACATAAAACACACACACACACACCAGACACACAGACGCATGCATGCTCACCTGCAAACACACACACACACACACACACACACACACACACACAGGTTTTATCCAATAGCCGCTGAACCACAGACTGTTCTGGAACCCTCAGAGGCTCCGGAACAGGTGAGGAGGTGACATTACCATAAATCACCCTGCTTCGGGTCGAGCTGCATTACAATACAACAGAGAGAGAGAGGGAGAGAGAGAGAGAGAGAGAGAGAGAGAGAGAGAGAGAGAGAGAGAGAGAGAGAGAGAGAGAGAGAGAGAGAGAGATGGACAGACAGGGAGAGAATAGAGGCAATATACTCTATAATCCACCCATAATTTATTAATTTTCCAACGGCCCAACACCCATTATTATGATAAAGGTAAAGGGAGGTCCACTTACACTACTCTCTCTCTCTCTTCTATACCCCACGGTAGACTCTCTCTCCTCTCCCTCTCTCTCTCTCTCTCTCTCTCTCTCTCTCTCTCTCTCTCTCGTGCGGCCAACATTCTAAATGTCATCCTTGAGAGAGAGAGAGAGAGTACCAAAGAGAATTGGGAACCAGAATAAAATGTAAAAAAAACCAGAGAGAACGTATTATTGTATATATATTGCATATATATTCAGACAATGTTCAGGTAGTATTAGTATTCAGACAGTATTTGAGTATAAGCTTTGTTCTCCATAACTTATAGCGCTGTTATCCAAAGCTCTTCACAGTCTGGCCTCACATTCACCCATTCATACACCGACGGCGGTGCCAACCATGCAAGGTAACAACCAACACGTCAGGAGCAGTAGGGTTAGGTGGTGTCTTGCTCAGGGACACCTCCACACTTAGCTAGGAGGAGCAGGTAGGGTTAGGTGGTGTCTTGCTCAGGGACACCTCCACACTTAGCTAGGAGGAGCAAGTAGGGTTAGGTGGTGTCTTGCTCAGGGACACCTCCACACTTAGCTAGGAGGAGCAGGTAGGGTTAGGTGGTGTCTTGCTCAGGGACACCTCCACACTTAGCTAGGAGGAGCAGGTAGGGTTAGGTGGTGTCTTGCTCAGGGACACCTCCACACTTAGCTAGGAGGAGCAGGTAGGGTTAGGTGGTGTCTTGCTCAGGGACACCTCCACACTTAGCTAGGAGGAGCAGGTAGGGTTAGGTGGTGTCTTGCTCAGGGACACCTCCACACTTAGCTAGGAGGAGGGGGAGGAGCCCGGGGATCGAACCAGCAACCTTCCTGTTGCCAGACGACCGCTCTTATACCTCCTGAGCTGCTGCCGGCCGCATCCAGGGAACAGTACAGACTGATCTGAGGAAGACTATCAGCTGGTGGACTGCAGGAGGTAACGGTGAGAGTGGATCGCCGTGATGAAGGCGATGAAGTTGGTGAAGAGCATGTGGCTCCTCATCTCACAGTAACACACACTGAACACTGAGTCAGCCCAAGAATGAAAATAGGAGGAGGGAGGGAGGGAGGGAGGGAAGGGGTCCACACACACACACACACACTCTCACACACACACACACACACACACACACACACACACACACACACACATTGTCACATGTACCCACACTCCACAGGCTACACAGACATCATGCCCAAGCGCGCGCACACACACACACACACACACACACATACACACACACACACACACACACACACACGTGTGTGTGTGTGAAGACAATACCAAGTCCTATATCTTGGTGGGACCACGGCGACTTTCCACTGGAAACAAGAGGTGAAGTCATGGGGAGCTGAGCAGGGGTCTGTTGTGAACACACACACACACACACACACACACACACACACACACACACAGTCCCCACAAGGTGCCCGCGTGTGTGTGTGTGAGTGAGTGTGTGTGAGTGTGCCTGACATATTTCTGCACTCTGTGTGTGTGAGTGAGTGTGTGTGTGTGTGTGTGTGTGTGTGGTGTGTGTGTGAGTGAGTGTGAGTGTGTGTGTGTGAGATAGGAATCTGCTTTCCACACACAGTATAAACACTGTCAGCCTGGCCTCTGTCCTCATATAAGCACTACAGAGAGAAGAGAGAGAGAGGAGCGAGTGAAGGAGCCAGAGAGAGAAAGAACAGGGGAGAGGCGGGTGAGAGGGTGGGAGGGAGAGAGACATAGAGGGAAGGGGATAGGGAGGGAAAGAGATGGGGGGGAGGTAGAGCGGGAGAGAGCAGGGGTGTCAAACTCATTTGAGGTTGAGGCCGGAGCAGACCAAGTGCGACTCGGAGGGGGGGCCGGATTAACAAAAAAACACTTTTGATATGAATGAAGATGTCTTCTCTGTGCACTAAACAGCGTTCACCTTTTATAAAACTAATGAAATGAAATGAGAGAGAGAGAGAGAGAGAGAGAGAGTGAGAGAGGGGGAGTGAGAAACCGAGGGGAAGAGTGATAAAGCGAGACAGGGAGAGTGAGAGAGAGAGAATATACATTATTGTCTCAATGAAAGACGAGAGGAGAGTGGGGGAGGAGAGAGTTCAAATGTCACGCAACAGTCCCCAATACTAATAAGAGTGTGTGTGTGTGTGTGTGGAAGATACACATGTTTTAACATGTGTTAACACTTCCTCACACTCTCACACACACACACACATGCACACACACACACACTCTTGCGGGGTGTGTGTCATTAATTTAGTCACTGGTGGGGACACAGAGAGGGGGAGTTACCGTCTTATGATCAATCAAAATATATACGTTTAGTCAGTCAACACACACACACACGCACACGCACACACACACACACACCACACACACACACACACACACACACACACACACAGCTCGCTGGTCCCTTCCCATATTAAGTCATTGCCGTTCTCAGTGTAACGGGTTTTTGACGGCAGCGAATATTGTTTACGTCTAAGAATCCGACCGGGGATCGTTACGTAACGTCTGGGGGGGGTCACATGACCAGCTCAGATCGGTTCTGTTTGCGTCCTGGCAGTCTTGTTGCATCGGCCATCAGAAAATGCACGTACTTTGCGGTTTTTTTATGTCGTGTTGTTGAAAACTTGTGCGACTCGGTTGCCACCAGCGACAAGTAAGTTCATGGACACATTTGTGGGCTCTTACTTTGTTGTTTACGATGACTTTCAGCTGTGATGGTTGTCGCGGCGATGAATATTCAATGTGTTTACAACCCCGTTGATCATTAAGAACATGAACAACTCTCATAAAGCGATTATATACAGTAAATCATATGCAGATCGCTGACAATTAATCCCTGTCTGTCTGTCTGTCTGTCTGTCTGTCTGTCTGTCTGCACATTCCAGCCCCTCCCACGCTGGGACGCATGTGTTTAGTATTAAGACGATTAGCATCGGGGAGATCGACGCAATAAAAGCCCCTCCTTACCCCCTTCCCTCGGTCACAATCGACCAATCACAACCACCCGCGCGGTGATTGGGGATCATACTCCCTTTATGTATACAGGTGTACAGGTGTACAGGTGTACAGGTAAACAGGTGTACAGGTGTACAGGTAAACAGGTGTACAGGTAAACAGGTGAACAGGTAAACAGGTGTACAGGTGTGCAGGTGTACAGGTGTACAGGTGTACAGGTAAACAGGTAAACAGGTGTCGGGTGTGCAGGTGTACATGGTGTACAGGTAAACGGTGTACAGGTGCTAACAGGTAAAACAGGTGTAGTGCAGGTAAACAGGTACAGGTGTCAGGTGTACCAGGTAAACAGGTTGCAGGTGTACAGGTGTAAGGTGGTACAGGTGAAAGGTGTACAGGTGTACAGTGTAAAGGGTACAGGTAAACAGGTGAACAGGTGTCGGGTGTGCAGAGTAAAGGTGACAGGTAAACAGGTGTAAAGGTGTATGACACCACCTAAATCCCTCTGTGTGTGTGTGTGTGTGTGTGCGTGCGTGTGTGTGTGTGTGTGTGTGAGAGACAGAGCGAGGAAGGTAGGGAGAAAGAAAATAAAAGAGAGAGCGAGAGAGAGAGAGAGAGGGGTTGATGGCACCAAGGGGGAAACCATTTCCACACACACACACACACACACACACAACTGAACTGAACTTGGGTCCAACAGAACTCGGTCACAGCTGGGAGGTTTCCATGGTAACAGAGGGGAGATAAGCGAAGAAATTAACAAGGGGAAAAAAGTTCTCTCCCTCTCTGACCCCGAGTAGCACAGCAGGTGTGTGTGTGTGTGTCAATACTTTTCTTTGTCTGTGTGTGTGTGTGTGTGTGTGTGTGTGTGTGTGTGTGTGTTTGTGAGAGGAGAGAGAGAGACGAGAGAGAGAGAGAGAGAGAGAGAGAGAGAGAGAGAGAGAGAGGCAGAAAGAGAGAGAGGGAGGGAGAGAGGGAGAGAGACCTCAGCCAAGACAGGAAGTTGAGAGGAGGTATTCTTCTTTTTCCTCCCCCTTTCTCTCCCTCTCTTACACTTTTTTAATCTTCACTGATATAAAACACTCTGACACACACACGCGACACACACACACGCACACACACGCGCGCACACACACACACACACACACACACACACACACACACACAGGGGCAAGGAGAGAAGGAAGGAGCCCACAGCTAGGCGGGTCTTGTTGGGTTACACCCAGACACCTGATTGGCTGACAGAATCGTCGAAGGCCACACCACAGCGTTGTGTGATTGGGGGGGCTAACTCTGTGGGAGTATGGGCGGGGCTTAGCGAGGCAGGTGAAGGGAGGGAGGAGGGAGAGTCAGCGGAGGAGGTGACGCGTGCGGGGAGGAAATGAGGGAATACCGAGGGGAGAAGGAGACGAGGAGGAATGGAGGAGGATTGAAACGATGGAGGAGGAGGAGGAGGAGGAGGAGGAGGAGGAGGAGGTTCAAATTCCAGTTATTTCTCTCCCTCTCCCTCTTCTGGGAAGTGGAAGAGATTGTCACGGGTTCAGCTTCAAACTGATGGCCGGTTAAAACTAACATGTGATTATGAAATTTGTGGGCAAATGTTATCAACACGATGTCCCAAAATGCAACTGGTGTCCAAGAATCCAATTGGAGTGAAACCTTACGTGTGTGTGTGTGTGTGTTTTGTGCAAGTGTGTGTGTGTGTGTGTGTGTGTGTGTCTCTGCGTCTGTGTGTCTGTGTGTGACTTTTATTTTGAAGGGCTTTTAAACAGCAGCCCTGGTCCAGAGACACAGTCAGTTGGTTAGTTAGTTCGTTAGTTAGTTAGTTAATTAGTCGGTTAGTTGTGTCTGGTTCTAAACCTAGCAGGAATAAAATATTCAATATGTATGTGTGTGTGTGTGTGTGTGTGTGTGTGAACGCTCCGGACAAATAACAACACAATGTCCCGCCACTGTAAGGGTTTTATAAGCTGTTTATAAGCTATAAGTTGTTTAAAGTTTAGATAAATACCAAGTCTGTCTCTTTCGCATGACGGGAAGAACAGACACACTCCCCAGGAACTTGAGGGTGTGTGTGTACAGTGTGTGTGCTGTACAAGTGTGTGTAAGTGTGTGCCGGTGTGCGCGTGTGTGTGTTAATTCCAAATCAACTAGCCTACCGCCTGACTGACAACATCCAAACCGACGCGCGCATCACTTCACATGAACCCAACAGCAGATTAGTTTTTTGACCTCAACCGCGACCGCTCGGCTAATGGCTAAAGGGTCACTTGAGGAAGGCGGTGGGAAGAGGCAGGCGAGAGAGTCGTCCTGGACATCGCCTCCGAAATGTCAATGTTAGCAGGAATAGTGGGAAGGTCGACGAGATACTAGATTCGAGATTCAAGATGGTCCAGGTTTGAAGATACCCTTTAGCTGCTGTGGGAGACGCGGCGACTTGAATTTTTTCGGAAAGTCGTTTGACTCGGGAAGTTCGGAAGTTTCTACTCGTGAACAGGTGCCTTCTCTGATTGGCTGATGTCACTGGGACTCAGTTGTTGATTGGTCAGCTTTGGTGTGTGCGTGTGTGTGTGTGTGTGTGTGTGTGTGTGTGTGTGTGTGTGTGTGTGCGCGTGTGTGTGTGTGTGTGTGATAAGAGTGAAAGATGTTATTCCCTCCTCTAAACACAGACCAGATGTAGAGTTGTGGAGAGAGAGAGAGAGAGACAGTTAATAGTGACAGACAGCTAGATAGTGAGAGGGGGGAGAAGGGGAGTGGGGGAGAGAGAAAGAGGAAGAGAAAGTGAGACAGAGTGGGAGAGAAAGTGAGTCAGAGAGAGCTGATGAGGGATGACGGATGGAGGGAGAGAGAGATGGAGAGATTAAGAGGAGGGGGGAGAGAGGAAGGAGACGTGGGGGAGAGAGGGTGGGGGGGAGGGAGGGAAGGAGGGAAGGAGGGAGGGAGTGAGGGAGACAGGAAAAGAGATGCAAAATGCTGCTTCCTTCTCCTGGCCTGCTAGTGTGTGCGTGCGTGTGTGTGTGTGTGTGTGTGTGTGTGTGTGTGTGTGCGTGTGTGTGTGTGTGTGTGTGTGTGTGTGTGTGTGTGTGTGTGTGTGAGAGAGAGAGAGAGAGAGAGAGAGAGAGAGAGAGAGAGAGAGATGTCACGTCTTGGCTGCTGGCTACTGTCTTACTGTACGTGAGCCTGAGACCGGATCAATCAATAAAGCCACGGCTGGTTTCCCAGCACACACACACACACACACACACACACAACACACACACACACCACACACACACACACACAACGCACACACACACACACACACACACTTGACAAAGATGGCCACGACGCAATTAAGACACAAATAACAAAGTATAGGCAGACACACACACACATAAGCAGTAAATGGACAAACACATTAGGGTCTATGCATCATAAATCTGGCCCACTTGTGATTAATGACCTGTCTCTGTACTGTCTAACCCCTACCTGCTCCTTAATGACCTGTCTCTGTACTGTCTAACCCCTACCTGCTCCTTAATGACCTGTCTCTGTACTGTCTAACCCCTACCTGCTCCTTAATGACCTGTCTCTGTACTACTGTCTAACCCCTACCTGCTCCTTAATGACCTGTCTCTGTACTGTCTAACCCCTACCTGCTCCTTAATGACCTGTCTCTGTACTGTCTAACCCCTACCTGCTCCTTAATGACCTGTCTCTGTACTTCTGTCTAACCCCTACCTGCTCCTTAATGACCTGTCTCTGTACTGTCTAACCCCTACCTGCTCCTTAATGACCTGTCTCTGTACTGTCCTTAACCCCCTACCTGCTCCCTTAATGACCTGTCTCTGTACTGTACTGTCTAACCCCTACCTGCTCCTTAATGACCTGTCTCTGTACTGTCTAACCCCTACCTGCTCCTTAATGACCTGTCTCTGTACTGTCTAACCCCTACCTGCTCCTTAATGACCTGTCTCTGTACTGTCTAACCCCTACCTGCTCCTTAATGACCTGTCTCTGTACTGTACTGTCTAACCCCTACCTGCTCCTTAATGACCTGTCTCTGTACTGTACTGTCTAACCCCCTACCTGCTCCTTAATGACCTGTCTCTGTACTGTACTGTCTAACCCCTACCTGCTCCTTAATGACCTGTCTCTGTACTGTACGT
>PIJE02008463.1:0-10416 GCA_002895965.2 Coryphaenoides rupestris | reverse complement strand
TGTTGGTTGTTACCTTGCATGGTTGACACCGCCGTCGGTGTATGAATGGGTGAATGTGAGGCAATACTGTAAAGCACTTAGGATGAAAGCGCTATATACTGTAAATGCAATCCGTTTATAATATACGGGATAAACATCATTATCATATATCCAGGGTAAAACAAGAGTCAGACCGCGAGGAGACGTCGGGAGAGAGGATTCTCACTCGACTCCGACTCCAGTGAGCCTGCTGGTGACGCGAGTCCCTTTGTGGCGGTCCGACCACAACGCCGCGGCTCGGCCCCCTAATGACAGCCCTGCTAGAAAGTCTCTGGGTGGGTGAAAACACTACACTGCACCGCCACCCTCACGACCATCGCTTTGTTTTGTTGTCTTATGGTGACGTCTCCCCCCGACAACGTGACTTCATTAGCATTGTGCGAGGGGTTGAGTGAGGGTTCATATTGGCTTAGAGTGCCTCGAGTCATGCTACCAATGGTAAATGGATTGTATTTATATCGCACTTTTATCCAAAGCGCTTTACAGTTGCCTCATATTCAACCATTCATACACCGACGGCGGTGCCCAACCATGCAAGGTAACAACCAACACGTCAGGAGCAGTTAAGTTAAGTGTCTTGCTCCTGCGGTGACATTATGCTGTGATAAGAACATTTCTAAATGTGTCACAGCAGCAGTACTATTTGAAAATAGTTGGATTGTGCACAGCAATCAGGGAATACAAGATCAAATCTTGATCATGCAGAAACAAATGTTGATGGTTGAAGCCTCTTTAACCGTGTAGGGGATGCTTTCTTTTAAAAAAATTCATTCTAAAAGCGACTTACAAAAGCAAATAAAGAGACAGGGGAGAGGTGAGGGTGAGGCAATCTACCTAACAAAATACCTAACAATCCAGAATGTTGATAGGGCATACAAAGACTTGCGTTGGCTGAACCCAGAAGATTCCATTCCACTATAAACTGTAATCTCCTCCTCCTCCTCCCCCCCCAACTCTTATCAGCAAAGGCGTACTCCGGCCATTTTCTATTTTTAACGAGCGTCCGTCCATAGACTGTGAACATTAATCAGGACCATATACACCTTCCACGTGTTGAGGCCCTCTGGGTGATGCACACTGTAGACAGGATGCAGTAAAGTCTGCAATCAATTCACCTTCCCTGATAACAGCCTGGAAAAAATAGCATTATAATTGTTGCTAAATAAATGGTTGCTTTTGATTAGCCAGGGACGGAGTTCGGCGTTTTGACAGAGACGGAGGACACTTCCTGTAAACCGGGGCATGGCTGAACTTTTGCCGCAAATCAGAGATTTGGCTCTGGTCGATAAACGTAAGTGAAACTCTACGCCGTGTCATTGCTCCGCCCCCCGTACGTCGCCTACGTACACCACAGCGCTCTCCGGGAACTCCACTGGATCAAATACTCCAGATAAAACACAGACACGTCGCGGCCAAGCTAAAGACCGCCTACTCCCATCACTGTCCCACTCTCCCGATGATTCTTCGCTACGTCGGCTCCTCCTCGGTACAGCGTGACACCGAGTCTGAGAATAGCAAGACAAGACTTCTAGATAAGCTCTCCCGAGAAGGACGCGCGGCGGCCCGTTAATCACTAGTGTAAATGCTCTCCTGTTCGACGTCTGTCCTCTCGTTAACAATTCTCGTCGACTATCCTGTGTATCCTGTCTCTGCACCTATCTCAGTCATGCTAGTACGCTGTGAGATGATATCACTATGTGTGCTACTGTACGACCTCCGCAAAGGACTCCCTCTCTACTCTCTGGCTTAGCGCCCGTGTGGTGACGGATCTACTGCCACATGACGTACCACTACTACTCTGATCTCTGTATGCAGCCCCTATACAGCTGGCTACCTTGGTATCGCTATATTTCACTTTCGCTATCGTATCTCCACTGCGCTGCATGATCCCCCTCCCCGATGACACGCTCCGCACGCTAGCAGACAACTTCTCGCTGTGGAAAATTCTCAGTCCTATCAACCCCTGCTACACGTTTCGACGTTCGGATCGTGATATCAGCTTTCGCCCTCTACTTGATTTTACTTGCCTCATCCGCAATGACATGAGGATTCTCCTATTGCTTATCCACATCATAACGATGCAGCACACATGTGCGGCGGAAGATGCATCCAACTTTTTTCTTCCTCTCTCTCCTCGCTGCTCCTTCCGCGCTCTGGCTCAGCTCCCACTCGCGCACGCACTCGCGCTCGGAGAGAGGATTCGTGCTGACTTGCGCGCTCGTTCTGTACGCTCTCCCTCGCTGAGCCTGCCTGCTTTCTCTCCTCTTCTCGTGTTGCTCTCCTCGTTGGCTCGCGGCTGTGTCGTTGCGTCTTGGTAAAACACCTTCTTTACACGGAGGTCAACCTCCTTAAACCTAAAGTGAACAAGCCCTTGCTAGACAGCTATTTTCTCTCTCTCTCGCGCCGTGCGTTCTCTGCGCTCTCTGCGTGCGTCTAACACCGCGCGGATCCGCTACCAACCACGATCCGAACCTCAGAGTTCCTGCCTATATCGATCAAGCTACATTCGCTGTGCTCGCTCTCTCTCTTCTCCTCTCTCGCTCTCCCGCACCCCGCTTCGCACCTGTCCTCTCACGCTCTCTCGCGGAGGTTTGACGTGAGGAGTTGCATTGACCTACTGGTCTTAAACGCGTTGTGTCTGAAATGCCCCTTGTCAGTCTCTCCCCTCTGACTCGTCCTCTCTCGCTAAATATAGTGTTAATATGGCATTTTCTTCGTCTCGATCTCTGGCCTCTCTCTGAGTGGAGTCAAAAGCGCAACACGGTATGTTGTAGCTGAACTCCGTAAACAAAGCATTCCTGTGCGACGCGGACATGTGTTGGAAGCTGTGAAAAATCCGAATAAATCAGTGTGAGGATGAATTAATCTCCGGGGATTCGTAATAACGACGGAAAAAATCGGTAAACGCAGCAGCACGGTCGCCATATGTCTCCCACACACACACACACACACATACCCCGGCCAGAGATCCTGACCAAACACAACAACAATCCTGAATGTCAGAAAATCCAAACATCTTGGCCAAAGACTTCGTCCTTGTCCACTTGATGAAAGCCAGTCCTCCGTCTCTGTCAAAACGCCGAATCTTCTAACCTTGCAAAGGCCTAGTCATTAGGCTCACTCAGCAATGGGTGTATTAATGACACTCTGTCCACTATGTACAATATAAGTGTGTACCACAGGCCCAGTGGCTCCCCGTCTCTAGTTCCAACATATGGCCGATATGCTCACGTTCACAAATCTAAGTGGACTGAATCCTAAGAGATATGAGATTTGTTATGTTCAACGCAATCCTAATGTGGATAATGCAGATAACTATTATAGATTCTACAGAGCTTCGTTATCATGTGATAAAAATGGGTGACATGAATGAATTAGCTGGTTGCGTGTTAACTGGTGTCGCACATGGCTCCTGGAGTGGCTCATCCCTTAGAAGCGGCCTGCAATGCACGTATGGGGATGCTCTACTCAGTATATGTGCGTGGTCCTTAATAAATTATCTATTTTCTCAAAAGGTGCGCCTAAATGTGTACCCGAGGAAAGCAAATAAGAGTACCAGGTTGAAGACAAAGATTTAGGGTGAGGCAAATCTAAATGCCCCTCCACGGTTAAAAATAGAAAATGGCCGGAGTACGCCTTTGCTGATAAGAGTTGGGGGGAGGGGGAGGAGGAGATTACAGTTTATAGTGGAATGGAATCTTCTGGGTTCAGCCAACGCAAGTCTTTGTATGCCCTATCAACATTCTGGATTGTTAGGTATTTTGTTAGGTAGATTGCCTCACCCTCACCTCTCCCCTGTCTCTTTATTTGCTTTTGTAAGTCGCTTTTAGAATGAATTTTTGAAAAGAAAGCATCCCCTACACGGTTAAAGAGGCTTCAACCATCAACATTTGTTTCTGCATGATCAAGATTTGATCTTGTATTCCCTGATTGCTGTGCACAATCCAACTATTTTCAAATAGTACTGCTGCTGTGACACATTTAGAAATGTTCTTATCACAGCATAATGTCACCGCAGAGCAAGACACTTAACCTGCTGGTCTGTATGTCGCACCATTCCTGGAAATTTTAGAAAATTGTTCTTATGGTTGCACAGTGCCAACATCCAAGGATCAGGACACTGCCGCAGTGAAGAGGTCAAGATGCCAAATCTATAAAACCTTAAAACTTTGCACTTCTCTTCCTCTGAACGTTGGTCCGGTGTATCAGGTCACCCTGTAGAAATAAGTATGACACCGACCGAAATATGCATGGTGTATTGGATGGGGAAATATTAGTAGTCAAGATACTGTAATTGAGCGCTCTTTGAAGAATAAAAAAGCGAGATATAAATGCAATCCAATGTGTCTTTACCTATTGCTTTGATTAGCGCAGTGGAAGCGCAGATGGTGATCCTCGAGGCACTCTAAGCTGTCATGTTTACCCAGCGGTTCTTGTTATATGATGGACCCAGAAGAACGGGGAATATCGTGGACTCCTTTCATCCCAAACTGCTCGGACAAAGCGCACCGAACGTTTCCTGCTATCGAGCCTAGAGCTAAATGTTTGAAAGGAGTTTTCTACTGACCAGTTCAAGGTGTAATTTTGCTGGTGTGTTGTCTTGGCGTCGATGGGATCATCTGGCGCAGGGTATCGTGTCGTCGCTAGGCCTGTAGTTGAAATGTTGGGGACCAAACAAGAAGAAAATATCTAGGCGGGACCGTGATCTCGTTTGCGGCCGATTGGTCTGTTATGCCAGATTGGTTTCCGGTGTGGCTGCGTGTATCTCACGAAAGTGCTCCCGGGAGTATTAATTGATCCTCCATCAGTGGATTATTTTCGGAATTTTTCTACAGCTTTCCCCACACATGAATCCGCGTGCCCAAATCGCACAGGAATGCTTGTTTACGAGTTCAGCTGCAAAACCATACCGTCGTTACATGCCGTCCCATAGAGGAGATCGACGGCAATCTTTAAAATGTTAGGAAATTACTACTGTTCGCTGTCCTGATGCTGTTTAACTAGCTGGTCGTGAGGGTGGCGGTGCAGTGTAGTGTTTTCACCCACCCAGAGACTTTCTAGCAGGGCTGTCATTAGGGGGCCGAGCCGCGGCGTTGTGGTCGGACCGCCACAAAGGGACTCGCGTCACCAGCAGGCTCACTGGAGTCGGAGTCGAGTGAGAATCCTCTCTCCCGACGTCTCCTCGCGGTCTGACTCTTGTTTTACCCTGGATATATGTAATCGCGGATCACTCCTGAGGTTTCTGACCTTGCTTCTTGGTTTAACTTTAATCCCGCTGGCTGTTGCAAAGATAAATAGCATTGTCTCAATTGCTTACACCGAGTTCATATAGTTCTGTAATGGAGCGATTGCTATGTCATACAAGACCAATAAATGTATTCCCGTAGCATGTTTCATCTCTAATTTTATATAAGAGAGGAAAGTAAAAAACGTCGAATCTCTCACACGTATGTCGAACAGTGTTTGTTTGAATACCCTCCAGAAGATTTCCTCAGAAGAGACGAGATAGAGGAAGGGGCTCTTTTGATTCCGGACATTCAAGAAAGAAGATGAATTCTGACAATTATTCGGATGAAGACGACTTGGGAGGCAAAGTAACGTCAGCCATAAAGTAAGTCTCTTATGGTGGCCTCACAGACAAATACCGTAAACGCTTGAACATGTTCAAAATAACTAAATTCAACATACACATTCCATGACCCACCCAACCCCACCTCCTGCAATGTTCCTAACTTAAAGCTCAACCGCCGATCCCTTCTCCCGGGAAAGACCCACCTTAAACCAGATTGGACCAGCTCTGCAAAGAAAGAGTGGCCCAAACCTGACATGCAAACCCCACCACCCCCTCCCATGTCCATTTTGACTAAACCAGAAGACCATCTCCAAAGAAAGAAAACAAATCACATTTTGGGATGCATCTTCCCGGCTAACAAATGTGGATCTTATTTGGCTGCAAATTGAATCCATGTTGAGAGCAAACAAGAGGGCGCAATGACACAATGACCAACTTGTACGGGTGTACGGACTTTTCCAGAAGTTTGTCTCTGTGTGGTCGGGGGGGGGGACATCACCATAACAAAGTGGAATACTGTCGACATCCACTGTTATGGCTGCACACAGAGAGATGGACAGGCCAACACAGGCTTTTAACAGGAAAAGGCTTTGTTGTCGTCAGCCTGTAGAAGCACATACTTAATACACACCTCAGTCACTCTCACACACACACACAGCACCCAGATACACGCACACGCACACATACAGACATGCAAACACACACCTACGCACACACACACAGACAGACACGCACACATACAGACATGCAAACACACACCTACGCACACACACACACACACAGACAGACACGCACACATACAGACATGCAAACACACACCTACGCACACACACACAGACAGACACGCACACATACAGACATGCAAACACACACCTACGCACACACACACACACACAGACAGACACGCACACATACAGACATGCAAACACACACCTACGCACACACACACACACACACAAACAGACAGCACACATACACACAACACACACCACACACACACACACACACAACACACGCACACATACAGACATGCAAACACACACCCACACACACACACACACAGACAGACACGCACACATACAGACATGCAAACACACACCTACGCACACACACACACAGACAGACACGCACACATACAGACATGCAAACACACACCTACGCACACACACACAGACAGACACGCACACATACAGACATGCAAACACACACCTACGCACACACACACAGACAGACACGCACACATACAGACATGCAAACACACACCTACGCACACACACACAGACAGACACGCACACATACAGACATGCAAACACACACCTACGCACACACACACACACACACAGACAGACACGCACACATACAGACATGCAAACACACACCTACGCACACACACACACACACAGACAGACACGCACACATACAGACATGCAAACACACACCTACGCACACACACACAGACAGACACGCACACATACAGACATGCAAACACACACCTACGCACACACACACACAGACAGACACGCACACATACAGACATGCAAACACACACCTACGCACACACACACAGACAGAACACGCACACATACAGACATGCAAACACACACCTACGCACACACACACACAGACAGACACGCACACAGCACATGCTCACACCCAGACAAACACAAAAAAGCATGCACACATGTATGCACACACACACACACAACACACACTAAACATGAGTGCAGATGTATGCAGTAGTTTCTATCATTACCAGTCATTATTTTTAATTGCACTTATGCTGCGGCAATTTGTCACATGTTCTGCAGAAGAAGTAGAAGAAGAAGAAAACACACACACACACACACACACACACACACACACACACACACCATACATACACACACAAAAACATATGGCATCTGTTTGCAGTATGGTTGGCCTCGCATGTCCTGCTGCAGTTGTGTGAGCGGGGCGATGCGATCTCTGTGTTCATTTGAAAGTTCTTTGACTCCGCCGTGCCCACAGAGAAGGAGGAGAAGGACGCCCACGCCACAGGGCACAGCTCTACTCAATGTGTGGGGCGGCGGTAGCTCAGGAGGTAAGAGCGGTTGCCTGGCAACTGGAAGGTTGCTGGTTCGATCACCGGGCTCCGCCTCGCTAAGTGTCGAGGTGTTCCTGACGTGTTGGTTGTTACCTTGCATGGTTGGCACCGCCGTCAGCGTATGAATGGGTGAACGTGAGGCAATACTGTAAAGCCCTCTGGATGACTTCTACTCTCTCTAATGTGGAAGCGATAATTTTTATATGAGAAGGAAGAAGTGCAATTGGTGATCTGGTCCTTTCCGGAGCAGCGGTTCTGAACTCTGTCTCGCCTCTGGACCCACATGTGTCGTGAGTTATGAAGTCACAACAACCACCAAAACATTGACCAATATTGCAGTGATCAACAATGCCTCACACGGCAAGAATCAGTGGCTAAATTGAAACACATTGAATCAACATTGAACCATTAGTAAATTCATGGGCTTCTTTCTCAAGGGATGCAAGATTCAAGAACTTTTAGGTTTAGCATATACCACCTGACCCAAATCAAAATGCCCTCGCTCGCCACCCACTTATGGGTCAGCACCCACCAGTTGAGAATCCCTGGATTCTCATTCTCTCAGGCCCTTTGAGACCTGGAGAAGCCCCTTTGAGATCCGAAGAAGCCCCTTTGAGACCTGGAGAAGCCCCTTTGAGACCTGGAGAGCCCCTTTTGGAGCCTGGAGAGACACTGTGTTGGGGGGGGGGGGGGGGGGGGGGGGGGAGACCCTGGAGAAAATCCCTTTGAACCTGGAGAAGAACCCTTTGGGGGAGACCCTGAAGAGATAAAAAAACAAAAGAATAAACAGAGCCCCTTTGAGAACCTGGCAGAAGACCCTTTGAGACCCTGGGAGATCCTTCTGAGACCTGAGAGGCCCTTGGAGACCTGGAGAAGCCCCTTTGAGACCTGAGCAGGCCCTTTGGAGACTGGAGAAATCCCTTTGAGACCTTTGGAGAAGACCCTTTGAGACCTGGAGAAGGCCCTTTGAGACCCTGGGAAGTCCCCCCTTTGAGCCTGGAAGAAGGCCCCTTTGAGACCTGGAGAAGCCCCTTGGACCTGGACCGCGATGAAAGGGGCTTTAACGCGCATGGGGCACTGACCAGCACTGATTAACCATCCGCTTTGATGACCGGCCTGTTCAAGATCAATATCTCGCAGCAGCAATCCATCTTTAAGGAAGTGGTTTTGGATAACACACTGATCTTATAAGAAGAACTGCTTCCTGAGTCATTCCCCTGCCGTCTAGCCACCGCGAGCGACGAGAGGGTCTGTGAGTTCGACGTCTAATGATTCCTGTGCGGCGCGGTTTGGCCACGTTTTCATCGCAGATCCAATGGCAGTGGACGACCGCCCTGCCGTCTGCCGGAATACAATGAATTGCCTGGATACGACGCAAAACAGAATATGCCAATAACACAATTAGGGGCTGATTCAAGATTTTCCTCCAATTTAACCGACGCTTGGGAACGGGACCGATGACACGGTCTGCGCTGGGTTGACCACAAGCACACAAAAGATTTCGGAGTTCTCGATAACAACAAAAGCTCTCTGAAGTCATCGGAGAACAGAATGCAAACAGGAGAAGAGAAGAAGGAATGGCGAAAGGAGAAACGGCTTGTTAGAAGAATTCGGGAAGTCGCGAACCGTGAACGTAAAGTCCTCTGTCCTAACAACAGCCCGAAAGAGAGACGGTTTATCCGAAATCGAATCGTTCATCGGACTTGAAGTGCTTATTCAATTTGACTGTGTGGCTCGTTCAAAAGACTGGCATGGAGATCTACAGTGGGCCTTGCGAATAACCAACCATAAGCAAATAAAGCGAGAGAAATTACATCTGATTTTTTGCAACCACTGAAAGTGACTTGGCTGCAGGAACCATTTCGGGGGTTTTAGGTAAACAGAGTAATCCGGTATCCGCCCTATCTTCCAACCGCAATAGCTGCATCGAAAAACAGTCCGAAGGACTGAAAAAAAAAAGAACACGTCAAAATATGAAAACAAGTTTGGAAACCGGCCCTACAGTGTACACAGCAGACAGGGCCCTGTTTTCCCCCAAGCCAGTTTATGCCATTATTATTAAGCAACGCTCTCAATCCAGACACACAGGCCACATTAAGGACAATAAACACGTATAAATGCAAATAAAATATGGTGTTCGTCAAAAAAAGTATTGTCCGAAGATGGAGCTCACGCGGTGCCGGATGTTCAGGAGGCAACAATACTTTTTTTTTTTTTTTTACAGAAAGATTTAAGCCGGAGCGGTGCGCCGAGCTGAAGACAGCGCCATGATGACGCCATTTTCAAATGCCCGCGCTGCTCGTTTTTAAATTGCTTGTTTGTAAAACAAAGTAATGCTTGCCTGACCCATCAGCCGCTATTTGAGTTCACGTCTTCAAAACTTATACTTACAACAAATGTCTTTTTGCATATGAAGTGTGCTTATGACGCCCGCGTCTCGATGACTTTGCCTTTAATAATAGACAGGGGCTACCCCCGGGGATCACGTCACGTTTCTAGCCGACCTGTGTCTACTAATCCGGAATCTGGTTTCTGCCGGCACGGAGTCATACCTCGCCGGCCCACGTGTTGTTGGTGTGTGTGGTGTGTGTGTGTGTGTATGGTGTGTGTGTGTGTGGGTGGTGTGTGCATATGGGGGGGGGGGTGGGTCGTAGAGTTGATAAAGAAGGAAAGAGATTCCGTGTGTACTCATGAGGGCTGCCAAACTCCCCTGCAATTAATG
>PIJE02008462.1:0-10416 GCA_002895965.2 Coryphaenoides rupestris | reverse complement strand
GCTTCTTAAACACAAACAGATTCTTTTCAACTTTTTATTTTTCTCCTGAAAACATCCGACGCAAATACATTGATGAAGACAAAACAGTTTACTGAGTGAAGGCACTCACACATACACACAGCAGAACCAGGACCAGTTATAGACTAGAACCAGGACCAGTACTAGACTAGAACCAGGACCAGTAGTAGACTAGAACCAGGACCAGTAGTAGACTAGAACCAGGACCAGTACTAGACTAGAACCAGGACCAGTACTAGACTAGAACCAGGACCAGTACGAGACTAGACTAGAACCAGGACCAGTTATAGACTAGAACCAGGACCAGTACTAGACTAGAACCAGGACCAGTACTAGACTAGAACCAGGACCAGTACTAGACTAGAACCAGGACCAGTAGTAGACTAGAACCAGGACCAGTACTAGACTAGAACCAGGACCAGTACTAGACTAGAACCAGGACCAGTACGAGACTAGACTAGAACCAGGACCAGTTATAGACTAGAACCAGGACCAGTTATAGACTAGAACCAGGACCAGTACTAGACTAGAACCAGGACCAGTACTAGACTAGAACCAGGACCAGTACTAGACTAGAACCAGGACAAGTACTAGACTAGAACCAGTACTAGACTAGAACCAGGACCAGTTCTAGACTAGAACCAGGACCAGTACTAGACTAGAAACCAGGACCAGTACTAGACTAGAACCAGGTATGCTAGAAGATGGATGTGAATGGGTTGAATAGTAACATTGTCAAGTGCATTGCAGAAATACAAGCACAGCTTACAGGGTAGTAAAGTACTGCAGAGTGTCGTAAAGTACTGCATAACGTGAAGGCTATGCCATGTGTAGGCAGCAGAATAAACACTGGACAGGAAAACAGTCCTGCAGTCTATAGAGGAGTGGTCTGTTAGTCCTACAATCTATAGAGGAGCAGACTGTTCACAGTCCTACAGAACCCTCTAGATGTCCACACAGATGTCCAGCACCCTCCAGACAAATGTTCAGAAGCCTCCAGACAGACGTCCAGAACCATCCAGAATGCTCAAGAACTGTTCAGCACCCTCCAGACAGACATCCAGAACCCTCTAGATGTCCAGAATCGTCCAGAACGCTCAAGAACTATTCAGCACCCTCCAGACAGACGTCCAGAACCCTCTAGATGTCCAGAATCGTCCAGAACGCTCAAGAACTATTCAGCACCCTCCAGACAGACGTCCAGAACCCTCTAGATGTCCAAAACCGACCAGAACGCTCAGGAACTGTTCAGCACCCTCCAGGCAGACGTCCAGAAACCTCTAGATGTCCAGAACCATCCAGAACTGTCCAGAACCTCTAGAACGCTCAAGAACTGTTCAGCACCCTCCAGACAGATGTCCAGAACCCTCTAGACGTCCAGAACCGTCCAGAACAGTCCAGAATCAACCAGAAACCTCCAGAAACCCCCAGTGAAAGTCTATACCCTCCTAATCCTCCAGACAGACATCCATGTAGGTTCCTGGTCTGGGTCTTGGTGTGGGCGCTGCAGTGTCTAGATGGACTCTATCTGTCGGCGGACCTTCTCGGAGGCCAGGCGGTCCAGGGACCGGTGGCGCGCCACCACCACCAGCGCCAGCAGCACCGTCAGCCCAAACAGAACCGCCTCAAACTTCCAGAAGCGTTGCTCTTCCATCACTGCTGAGCGACAGCTGGGGGGGAGGAGGAGACACCATAACATACACTAACTATACCATCACATATGTAACACTATAACATACACTAACTACACCATCACATATGTAACACTATAACATACACTAACTATACCATCACATATGTAACACTATAACATACACTAACTATACCATCACATATGTAACACTATAACATACACTAACTATACCATCACATATGTAACACTATAACATACACTAACTATACCATCACATGTGTAACACTATAACATACACTAACTATACCATCACATATGTAACACTATAACATACACTAACTATACCATCACATATGTAACACTATAACATACACTAACTATACCATCACATATGTAACACTATAACATACACTAACTATACCATCACATATGTAACACTATAACATACACTAACTACACCATAACATATGTAACACTATAACATACACTAACTATACCATCACATGTGTAACACTATAACATACACTAACTATACCATCACATATGTAACACTATAACATACACTAACTATACCATCACATATGTAACACTATAACATACACTAACTACACCATCACATATGTAACACTATAACATACACTAACTATACCATCACATATGTAACACTATAACATACACTAACTATACCATCACATATGTAACACTATAACATACACTAACTATACCATCACATATGTAACACTATAACATACACTAACTATACCATCACATATGTAACACTATAACATACACTAACTATACCATCACATGTGTAACACTATAACAACACTAACTATACCATCACATATGTAACACTTATAACATACACTAACTATACCATCACATATGTAACACCATAACATACACTAACTATACCATCACATGTGTAACACCATAACATACACTAACTATAGCCATCACATATGTAACACTATAACATACACTAACTATACCATCACATGTGTAACACTATAACAACACTAACTATACCATCACATGTGTAACACTATAACATACACTAACTATACCATCACATGTGTAACACTATAACATACACTAACTATACCATCACATGTGTAACACTATAACATACACTAACTATACCATCACATATGTAACACTATAACATACACTAACTATACCATCACATATGTAACACTATAACATACACTAACTATACCATCACATATGTAACACTATAACATACACTAACTATACCATCACATATGTAACACTATAACATACACTAACTATACCATCACATATGTAACACTATAACATACACTAACTATACCATCACATATGTAACACTATAACATACACTAACTATACCATACATATGTAACACTATAACATACCTAACTATACCATCACATATGTAACACTATAAATACACTAACTATAACAATCACATATGTAACACTATAAGTTCTACATCTGTCTGGAGGGTGCTGAACAGTTCTTGAGCGTTCTAGAGGGTTCTGGACAGTTCTGGATGGTTCTGGACATCTAGAGGTTTCTGGACGTCTGCCTGGAGGGTGCTGAACAGTTCCTGAGCGTTCTGGTCGGTTTTGGACATCTAGAGGGTTCTGGACGTCTGTCTGGAGGGTGCTGAATAGTTCTTGAGCGTTCTGGACGATTCTGGACATCTAGAGGGTTCTGGATGTCTGTCTGGAGGGTGCTGAACAGTTCTTGAGCATTCTGGATGGTTCTGGACGTCTGTCTGGAGGCTTCTGAACATTTGTCTGGAGGGTGCTGGACATCTGTGTGGACATCTAGAGGGTTCTGTAGGACTGTGAACAGTCTGCTCCTCTATAGATTGTAGGACTAACAGACCACTCCTCTATAGACTGCAGGACTGTTTTCCTGTCCAGTGTTTATTCTGCTGCCTACACATGGCATAGCCTTCACGTTATGCAGTACTTTACGACACTCTGCAGTACTTTACTACACTGCAGTACTTTACTACCCTGTAAGCTGTGCTTGTATTTCTGCAATGCACTTGACAATGTTACTATTCAACCCATTCACATCCATCTTCTAGCATACCTGGTTCTAGTCTAGTACTGGTCCTGGTTCTAGTCTAGTACTGGTCCTGGTTCTAGTCTAGAACTGGTCCTGGTTCTAGTCTAGAACTGGTCCTGGTTCTAGTCTAGTACTGGTTCTAGTCTAGTACTGGTCCTGGTTCTAGTCTAGTACTGGTCCTGGTTCTAGTCTAGTACTGGTCCTGGTTCTAGTCTAGTACTGGTCCTGGTTCTAGTCTAGTACTGGTCCTGGTTCTAGTCTAGTACTGGTCCTGGTTCTAGTCTAGTACTGGTCCTGGTTCTAGTCTAGTACTGGTCCTGGTTCTAGTCTAGTACTGGTCCTGGTTCTAGTCTAGTACTGGTCCTGGTTCTAGTCTAGTACTGGTCCTGGTTCTAGTCTAGTACTGGTCCTGGTTCTAGTCTAGTACTGGTCCTGGTTCTAGTCTAGTACTGGTCCTGGTTCTAGTCTAGTACTGGTCCTGGTTCTAGTCTAGTACTGGTCCTGGTTCTAGTCTAGTACTGGTCCTGGTTCTAGTCTAGTACTGGTCCTGGTTCTAGTCTAGTACTGGTCCTGGTTCTAGTCTATAACTGGTCCTGGTTCTGCTGTGTGTATGTGTGAGTGCCTTCACTCAGTAAACTGTTTTGTCTTCATCAATGTATTTGCGTCGGATGTTTCAGGAGAAAAATAAAAAGTTGAAAAAGAATCTGTTTGTGTTTAAGAAGTCAAGACACATGTACACTATACTAGTACATGTTACTGTACTAGTAGTACACTACGCTGGTTTACCCCTGTACACTATACTAGTACATGTTACTGTACTAGTAGTACACTACGCTGGTTTACCCCTGAAAATATCACTGCACGCAATTGGATAACACTACGACCAATCAGAAGAATACACGGGGTGACGTATCCAGAGGACGGAAACGAGTTTGTTTTGGAGAATAGTTTGACAGAGAGACGTAAATGTAGCCTAATGGCAACGCAACGTTAACCTTGTAATATTCTGAGCCAAGGAATATTGAAATAAAGAGATGAGACCGAGTTGGCGTTTATGGATGTTTAATAGAAACTGCGCATGGTACCGAGCATGGGCGTAGAATTTAGTGGGGACGCTGGGGACATTCACCAATGATCCCTCTGTATGTATCTTGTGCTGGTGCACCTCTACTTGCTTCCCTACCGTTTTGGAGTTGGGGGGTTATTGCATTCGAGAGTAGTTCACAATTCATTTTCACAATAGGCGCTTGTGTGTTTCTAAGCGGTTAAACAGTAAAAGGTGATGGGTCTTCACAACTTTCATGGAAACGTTTATCCGACCTTACCAATGCTTGTGTGGGCATGAGTACATCATAAGACAGTGGGGCAACATCGGTTTAGGCATCAAACACCAAGCGTTTAGTCGCGAGAGGCATGGATGTCCAAACTGCACTTATCTCGCGCTCAAACGCATTTTGCAGCCACGCACACAATAACCTCATAAGACGCTATTGCCCAATGATCCCTCTGTATGTATCTTGTGCTGGTGCACCTCTACTTGCTTCCCTACCGTTTTGGAGTTGGGGGGTTATTGCATTCGAGAGTAGTTCACAATTCATTTTCACAATAGGCGCTTGTGTGTTTCTAAGCGGTTAAACAGTAAAAGGTGATGGGTCTTCACAACTTTCATGGAAACGTTTATCCGACCTTACCAATGCTTGTGTGGGCATGAGTACATCATAAGACAGTGGGGCAACATCGGTTTAGGCATCAAACACCAAGCGTTTAGTCGCGAGAGGCATGGATGTCCAAACTGCACTTATCTCGCGCTCAAACGCATTTTGCAGCCACGCACACAATAACCTCATAAGACGCTATTGCCCAATGATCCCTCTGTATGTATCTTGTGCTGGTGCACCTCTACTTGCTTCCCTACCGTTTTGGAGTTGGGGGGTTATTGCATTCGAGAGTAGTTCACAATTCATTTTCACAATAGGCGCTTGTGTGTTTCTAAGCGGTTAAACAGTAAAAGGTGATGGGTCTTCACAACTTTCATGGAAACGTTTATCCGACCTTACCAATGCTTGTGTGGGCATGAGTACATCATAAGACAGTGGGGCAACATCGGTTTAGGCATCAAACACCAAGCGTTTAGTCGCGAGAGGCATGGATGTCCAAACTGCACTTATCTCGCGCTCAAACGCATTTTGCAGCCACGCACACAATAACCTCATAAGACGCTATTGCCCAATGATCCCTCTGTATGTATCTTGTGCTGGTGCACCTCTACTTGCTTCCCTACCGTTTTGGAGTTGGGGGGTTATTGCATTCGAGAGTAGTTCACAATTCATTTTCACAATAGGCGCTTGTGTGTTTCTAAGCGGTTAAACAGTAAAAGGTGATGGGTCTTCACAACTTTCATGGAAACGTTTATCCGACCTTACCAATGCTTGTGTGGGCATGAGTACATCATAAGACAGTGGGGCAACATCGGTTTAGGCATCAAACACCAAGCGTTTAGTCGCGAGAGGCATGGATGTCCAAACTGCACTTATCTCGCGCTCAAACGCATTTTGCAGCCACGCACACAATAACCTCATAAGACGCTATTGCCCAATGATCCCTCTGTATGTATCTTGTGCTGGTGCACCTCTACTTGCTTCCCTACCGTTTTGGAGTTGGGGGGTTATTGCATTCGAGAGTAGTTCACAATTCATTTTCACAATAGGCGCTTGTGTGTTTCTAAGCGGTTAAACAGTAAAAGGTGATGGGTCTTCACAACTTTCATGGAAACGTTTATCCGACCTTACCAATGCTTGTGTGGGCATGAGTACATCATAAGACAGTGGGGCAACATCGGTTTAGGCATCAAACACCAAGCGTTTAGTCGCGAGAGGCATGGATGTCCAAACTGCACTTATCTCGCGCTCAAACGCATTTTGCAGCCACGCACACAATAACCTCATAAGACGCTATTGCCCAATGATCCCTCTGTATGTATCTTGTGCTGGTGCACCTCTACTTGCTTCCCTACCGTTTTGGAGTTGGGGGGTTATTGCATTCGAGAGTAGTTCACAATTCATTTTCACAATAGGCGCTTGTGTGTTTCTAAGCGGTTAAACAGTAAAAGGTGATGGGTCTTCACAACTTTCATGGAAACGTTTCCGATCAAAACGTTTATCCGACCTTACCAATGCTTGTGTGGGCATGAGTACATCATCAGACAGTGGGGCAACATCGGTTTAGGCATCAAACACCAAGCGTTTAGTCGCGAGAGGCATGGATGTCCAAACTGCACTTATCTCGCGCTCACTACGCTGGTTTACCCCTGTACACTATACTAGTACATGTTACTGTACTAGTAGTACACTACGCTGGTTTACCCCTGTACACTATACTAGTACATGTGTACATTATATTGGTTAAACAGCTGTAGATATAATCATTTACACCTGTGATCTTACAGCCTTTTGTTTTAATTCCTACAATTTGCTACCCTGGAAATCCAGAGTTCTCGCGAGAGCACAATTAGAATTTGCTCAGCGAGTACTCTGGTAATGAGTAACATGCTCATTAGCTATGCCCGTTGTTTCGAACATCAACCAATCACATCGGTGTATCTGATATAGGCGGGCCAGAGGCGGGCTAAACAGATGACGTCAGCGCTGCGACGGAATCAGTCCGAAATCAGTCAGTAAACATTGCAAGATGGCTGTCGAAAATGTTGACTGAGTATCTGTACAAACTAGGGATGCACCGATACCATACTTAATAAAACCATTACAGTTCTAATGACTTTGAAAACATGTTATTTTTTGGGGGTGCTCTGTTAATTCGTGGGGGGGGTGCCTGTTAATTCGCGGTTCTGATGGGGAGGGGGCTCTGTTAATTTGCGGTTCTGATGGGGGGGTGCTCCGTTAATTCGCGGTTCTGATGGGGGGGGTGCTCCGTTAATTCGCGGTTCTGATGGGGGGGGTGCTCCGTTAATTCGCGGTTCTGATGGGGGGTGCTCCGTTAATTCGCGGTTCTGATGGGGGGGGGTGCTCCTTAATTCGCGGTTCTGATGGGGGGGGGGTGGCTCGTTAATTCGTGGTTCTGATGGGGGGGGGCTCTGTTAATTCGCGGTTCTGATGGGGGGGTTCTCTGTTAATTCGCGGTTCTGATGGGGGGGGGTGCTCCGTTAATTCGGTTCTGATGGGGGGGTGCTCCGTTAATTGGTGGGGACATGTCCCCAGCGTCCCCACTAAATTCTACGCCCATGCTCGGTACCATGGGCAGTTTCTATTAAACATCCATAAACGCCAACTCGGTTGCATCTCTTTATTTCAATATTCCTTGGCTCAGAATATTACAGTGTATCTTCGTGGTATTTCCATTAGGCTACATTTACGTCTCTCTGTCAAACTATTCTCCAAAACAAACTCGTTTCCGTCCTCTGGATACGTCACCCCGTGTATTCTTCTGATTGGTCGTAGTGTTATCCAATTGCGTGCAGTGATATTTTCAAACGCATTCTTGGTGCCGCCCCTCGAGTTGGGCCATTTTCATTGCTCATTACCAGACCTACAGCTTTCTAGATGTAGGTCTGGATTTCCAGGCTAACAATTTGCCGCAAACAATGCACAACAGAAATGGAGAAGTACTTCATGTTACACAAATAGATGTAATATCACAGGAACATTTGTAAACACCAATGTACTGTTAAATTCTATTATAACTCTTTACATTAAGTCTTCTATCATTACAACCAACTGTCGACTGTCAGACGAAGCTGTGTATGAAGACCTGCGAACAACGGAACATGTGGGGACAACGGCACACCTGACCGGAACTCGAACCCACGGACCGCCGGCCAACCCGACTGGACTGACCGGGACTCGAACCCACGGACCGCCGGCCAACCCGACTGGACTGACCGGGACTCGAACCCACGGACCGCCGGCCAACCCGACTGGACTGATCGGGACTGAAGCAGTACTTCTCTGAGTTGCACTGAGGGGGAGAGAGATGGAACTCGCTAGAACATGGGGATTGCAGTATGTGTTGCGTACTAGAAGGTATATTAGTATTAGAACGTACTAATATGAAACTCTAACCCCAAAACCAAACCCTAACATGAAACCCAGGACGTTTTACCAGGACGGTGATTCTGCGTTTGCGCAGACGGCGGCAGACCCCCGGCAGGCGGTTGAAGTCGTGGTCGGCTCTCAGGCCCAGCTGAGGAGAACACATTCAGAGAAGACTTTATTCTAGTTTTTGTCACCTACTGTATGTACAGTATATACATATACAGTATTTACCTACCATGTTTACACATCTGTTCTGAGTACAAGCATTGTAAATATTTTCACCCCAAAAGACATAAACCAAGCATGTAGCTGTTGGCAAAAGGACATTTCAGTAATTAATATAATATAATGTTTAGTAAAACATAGAACAAACATACTATATTATATTTTTAAGATGGGTACCTCTGGACTGCTGCGTAGCTCTGGTAGGATCTCCTGGTTGGGTAGCTCTGGTAGGATCTCCTGGTTGGGTAGCTCTGGTAGGATCTCCTGGTTGGGTAGCTCTGGTAGAATCTCCTGGTTGGGTAGCTCTGGTAGGATCTCCTGGTTGGGTATCTCTGGTAGGATGCCCT
The DNA here is from genome assembly GCA_002895965.2 of Coryphaenoides rupestris. Taxonomy (NCBI): domain Eukaryota; kingdom Metazoa; phylum Chordata; class Actinopteri; order Gadiformes; family Macrouridae; genus Coryphaenoides; species Coryphaenoides rupestris. The sequence goes on along the minus strand of PIJE02008462.1, from coordinate 1,081 downwards.
CCACATGAGGAACCTTTGTGAATACAAGGAGCAGAATCCATCCACAGCCGACAGTAGCTGTCATCCTCTCCCCTCCTCAGCAATGACCCCAACTAACTGCCTCTACACTTGTCTATCTGCTGGAGAGAACTCTGGCTATCACAGTCCAAAGGTCTAGAAGTTACTTCTTTCGGAACCAGTAAACCAGTACTTTGGGAAACGTTAGTAGAGCTCCAGTTGTCTGACTGGACTTGGTCGTGGTCACATGGTTTCATCTAATCCCATTAAAAATATCTAATCCTCAGACGCCTCCAGCACGACTCCTCTCACATGACCCACCTGTTTAGTAACATTGATATGTTGAGTTACATGTTACTGTACATGTTGACATGTTTTGAGTGAATAGTTGACATGTTGACATGTTAGTGTACATGTTTAGAGTTAATAGTTGACATGTTAATGTTAGTGTAGCCTACATGTTGACATGTTAGTGTACATGTTTAGAGTTAATAGTTGACATGTTAATGTTAGTGTAGCCTACATGTTGACATGTTAGTGTACATGTTTAGAGTTAATAGTTGACATGTTAATGTTAGTGTAGCCTACATGTTAATGTTAGTGTACATGTTGAGTTAATAGTTGACATGTTAATGTTAGTGTAGCCTACATGTTGACATGTTAGTGTACATGTTTAGAGTTAATAGTTGACATGTTAATGTTAGTGTAGCCTACATGTTAATGTTAGTGTACATGCAATAGATACAGCCACTTGACACAAGCTTTATCAAGATTATTCATTTAATAAAATGATTCAACACAAAGACTTAAATACAAACAGTGTGTAACACTAACAGTTGTTAGTGTGTTTATCAGCATGTGTGTACATGTGTGCATTAACCTGTTGGTGTTTATTAGTGTGTGTATTTGAGTCAATTGCTGTGTTCTTACATTGTGTGTTGAGTAGTATCAGTAGTAGTGTGAGTAGTATCAGTAGTACTGTGAGTAGTATCAATAGTAGTGTGAGTAGTATCAGTAGTACTGTGAGTAGTATCAATAGTAGTGTGAGTAGTATCAGTAGTACTGTGAGTAGTATCAATAGTAG
>PIJE02008461.1:0-10416 GCA_002895965.2 Coryphaenoides rupestris | reverse complement strand
GTGTGTTGTGTGTGTGTGTGTGTGTGTGTGTGTGTGTTTACTGCTACAACCGACACAGGAGTCACTGAGCTACCATACCTCCACAACCAAAACCCAGGGAGGAGGTCCTGGGTGGATGTGAGCTGGATGGTGTGGATGTGTGTCAGTTGTGTCTGAGGAGCGTCCTACATGTGTGGGACACTCTGTAGAAGGACAGAGTGCCAGCAGGCCCGGTCCACATAACACTCTACTCTGTTGAGCCGGAGGGCGGAGACTTATGTCTGTTCTACTACCGTTGTACAGACATAGTAAAGACCTTTACCAGCAGCAGCAGCAGCAGCAGCAGCAGCAGCAGCAGCAGAAGGCATCATAACACTCAAGACTCCAGGACTTGTTGTTCGCTCCAAGCCTGCTGTCAACACCCCCTCCTCTCCTTGTGATTCCTCTGTATGTCACTCCTATATCAACCCTTCCTTCCCACTCTACCTCCCAGTAACAGCGGCCAGTCAGACTCTTTCTACACAACACCTGCTCCCAGTAGTCAAATCTCTCTGGGTGATCAGGATAAGACTGCTGCTCTCTAACCTTCGTCACCTTTCTGTTGTCCTCAGACAGAGAGAGTTCTCTGTGGACTGTGTTTGGGTCCAGTGTGAGTTCACAGTCATCTGATGGGAGAACAAGACATGATTAGTCTGCTAAAGCACACAGAGATACACTGATGATGGACTTCATCACATAGGAGTCATTTAAATAACCTGCAAGTGATGGCTGTGGACAAATACCATAAAATATGTTAGCGTGTCCACAGGACGCGTTTCTTTGAGTCTCAGTGGTGAGTGTTTTCCCGTCATTGTTGTTGTTGTTTCCATTCCTCCCGCGGCTAATGCGTCGCGGGCTACTGACGTCATCAACTCCGTGACCACGCGTCTACAGACACTGTGCCCAAGCGCATTCATGTCAATATTGTAATGGGAAAAGTGCATATAAGGCCTTTCTTCCTGTTGGTATTAGGTTCCTAAAGTAGATTGTCATTACGACAGCCAAACCGTCCACTAACTGGCATTAGGGTGACTTCTTCTTGACCAGTCATAAAGATAAGCAGCTGGGGTGAGGGTTGGTTGACCGTTAAACCCCCTCAATGCTTCCCTCAGGAAGCCTTGTCTGGTCAAGATAGAAAACTTCTCCTATACCATGAGTGGGGTTTATTGCTGTTCCTTAGAACCCCCCTGGGGTGTAAAGTGTGCTTAAAAGGGTCATGTGAATATCTGTTTGTTACTCACTCTGCTAGAGAGGAGTCTGGTGAATGCATTCATTAAAGTACTTTCTACAAGTATTGTGTTTACTTCAGTTTGGAGATCTCACGTGCCCTAGATGCAATTATTGAATTGCCACGACAATATCGGGTTTAAAAAGTGGATGACTTAAAATGATTACTTTTCAAATGTAACTTCAAATTATGATGAAATAAAATATATGTTTCTAGCATCGGATCTCATTTTTGCCAGCAACTCTATAGAAGCGGCTGTAAGGGCTGATATAAATATACATGAGTATAAATGTAAGACATATTAAGATGGACAATTAACTAATGATGGCCACCCTAAAATATCAGCTTGACACCGTTTTGGCAACCCATGTATGAATGTCTCTCTACCTCTCTCTCTATCACTCTCTCTCTCTCTCTCTCTCTCTCTCTCTCTCTCCATAATACTCAGATTATATTTATTACGATGTATAAAGTACACATATAATTATGATTCCTAGTATCATGATGATTATGTTGTGTATTATGTCCAATGTAATGACATGATCAATAATACTAATAATAACACAATAATTAGTAATAATGTAGGCTTTGGATTGAAACGATGTATTTGTAGTGTTCTGACAGGAGGTCGCAGGTGTGTGGACGTATGAAGGAGGGCGACGTGTAGTTTTGTGAGGAGACACGTGTGTGTAATAACCAGAGTCGGTTCCATGACGCTCCAATCGAGTACGAGTTCCATATTTTTTGTGCCTACACAAGGGAATAATTTGAAGCCTTACACTTCCTTGACGCTACATTGGTGGCAGCGGTAATATGGAGTTTGTATTTTTTCGCTATCGGATTTGTTTCCCTTTGGACAATTACTGAACTTTCCTAGTCGGCTCTGCCGGCTAGGCTGTGCTCACACGTGCCCGAGCTAGAGCGTCATGTTGGGAGAACTGAAATGTGGAAAATATGGACAGAGAAATGGAAGACGACTTTACGGTAAATTCCTCCTCGTGGAATGGCTCTGTGGAGTAATGTTAAAGTGGAGCTTCACGCAGCTATTCAAACAGTTTGAGGCCTGCGGTGCGCCACACAGACCAGAGGGGCAGGGCGCGGGAGTTACATGGCTACCTTGGTAAACATTCTCCCTACCAGACTGGGACGGGGCGGCTTTCCTAACTGTGGGACAGTTTTCCGGCAGAGGTCAGTGCAATTATGCACGTATGAAGGAGAAGTTAATAGAAGCGTTTGGACAAAAACAATTCCTCCTTTATTTCCAGACGTGCGCGTCCCCGCCAGGTGAACGAGAGCTTGGAGGTTTATGTAGCCGACATCTCCAGGCTTGTGGCCGAGGCGTGCCTGATTAATGACCACGCTGCAGTGAATAGTGAGAAGTTCAGACGTTTTCTTGCCGGCCTCGATCCTGCTCTCCAAGCTAAATGCCACGAACAGGGGGCGACGGATATGGAAGAAGCACTACGAATAGCAGGCCATTGTGAGTGTGCCAGGCAAGTAATGAAGGACGAAGTGTGCCTGTTCCGCCCTACTCTCCACCACATCCTGCTGTTGTAGCCACACTTGATTCATTACCTGATGCTGCTGTGGACTATAATGCAAAGGCAACTGAAGAAAGCTCGTCCAATGTTGTTGAATGACTCACTCTGAAAAATGGACGAGTTGCCAGGCTGAGGTGAAGGACTTGAGGCACATAGCTGGGGTTCTGAGAGTGACAGACGGGGTTCCCCCTTTCCCGGAGATCGTCGACATGAGCCAGGGTTACGCAGGGAGCAGCAAAGTGCCTGTCGTTGTGACTGTGGCGAGGTTGGCTGCAGATCCACCACCTGGGGTTCCCGGAAGGATGACGTTCTCCACAGCGCAGACCGCAGGGAGGATACAGCACCCGGGAATGGTCTCCACGAGAGCGAGGGATCCGAGACTTCGCTGCTGAGTTTCCGCCGCGCCGACAGGAAGGTGAGGGCCCCCGGGGTCCGCAGTTTGGTGAGGAACGGCAGCCGAGGAGTGGAGTGAGGTTCCTGTCTCCCTCCAAGCAATCACCATTTACATCCCCGCACAGGCAGGAGTGGGGAAACTCCAAGTAGCTGGTGTCGAGACCCGGACGCCAGTGTTGCCACCATCAGGGTCGCTGAGGGCAACCCAACGACAGTCAATCCTATTCCACCAATGGACTCATGTTTGGTGGGTGAGTCTAAGTCTACAGCCTATGTTAAAGGACTGGTAGAGGGTGTTGATGTGACTGTACTAATTGACTCTTGTTCCAATGTTTCACTGATAACTGCACACAGGCTCCCACCTGGGGGTATTCTAAGGTGTTAATGACTGTGACTTACTAACTCCTACAAAAGTGTTGGATTCTGAAAAGGTGGCTGCCTCGCTGCCAGCTGTGGAGGACTGTCCATTGTCGGCTGTTCAGAGGCAACAACTGGAGGATTTGCTGGGGAAACACCAGGAGGTGTTCCGCCCCGGACGGGGCAGAGCGGGTAACGCCAATTTGATCAAACACTGTATCCAAACGGGTGACCATCCTCCAATAAAGCAGCATGCGTACCGTACATCCCCAGAAAAACGTAGGGAAATTGACAGACAAGTACAGTGTCTTTTGGAGGACGGCATCATTGAGGAGAGCTGCAGCCCTTGGTCCTCTCCCGTGGTGCTCGTCAGGAAAAAGAACAACACATGGAGGTTCTGTGTGGACGACAGGGGCCTCAATTCCATGACAATTAAAGACTCGCATCCCCTACCTTGGGTGGATGACACGCTGGATGCACTATCGGGGGCCAACTGATAGTCAGCACCTTGGACTTTTCTGATGGATACTGGCAGGTCGAAGTGGCACTGGAGGACCGGGAGAAGACCACTTTCAGCACTGGCCAGGGCCTGTGTCAATTCAGATCCATGCCCATGGGCCTCACCAATGCACCTGCAACCTTCCAGAGGGTCATGGAGCTTGTGTTGAGGGGGTTGCCATGGCACATCTGCATGGTGTATCTAGACGACATATTGGTCTACAGCAGGTCATTCGAGGACCACCTTTCTGCCCTGGAGGAGGTTTTCATCCGGGTTGGAGCAGCAGGACTGCAGTTGAACGCCAAGAAGTGCCACCTGGCCCGTGATCACGTGGTCTTTCTGGGTCACGTCATCTCTGCTGGGGGCTTCAACCTGATCCCCGGAACACCGATAAGGTCAAAACCTGGCCTGTTCCACGCTCTGCTACAGAGGTACGTGCTTTCCTGGGGCTCTGCTCATATTATAGGAGATTTGTGAAGGATTTTGCTCAGCATGCCGCAACCCTGAATAATCTGGCATATGTTATTGGCCCTGTATGCAGAGTGACATTCGGGCGTGGTGTGATCATTGTTACGCCTGCCAAAGAAGGAAATCTCCGGTGCACCGACATCAGGCGCCTATGAGGTCGTCCAGGCAAGAGAGACCTTTCCAACGCGTCGCAGCCGACATACTGGAGTTGCCAATCACATCTAAGGCAACCGCTATGTTTTGGTTGTTGAAGACCATTTCACCAAGTTTGTTTAATTTATATGCCATCCTGACCAGAAAGCCACCACGGTCGCGCGAGTCTCTCTTCAAGAACTACGTTCTGGAGCATGGAGTGATGAAACACTGCACACAGACATGGGTAGACAGTTCGAATCAGACGTGGTGAGACAGTTGTGCAGGATGCTGGATGGTATCCTCCGGGCCCCGAGAGGATACAATCCAAAATCTGATGGCATGGTAGAGAGATTCAATAGGACGCTTATTGATCAGCTGGTGAAGACTCTGTTGTCTTGTGAAGGGGAGTGGGACTCGTTTCTACGGCAGGTGGTGTTTCGCCTACAACACCAGTGTGCACTCTAGCACTGGGTTCATGCCTTACTTCCTCGCACATGGTAGGGAGGCCCGTACACTGGAGGATTTCACTAGTTCCCTCCTAAAGTCATTGGACACAGCGTTTTGTCAGACAAAGAACAACAATCTGGCAGCGAGTAGAAGTGAAAAGGCTTACTATGACAACAGACTGAGACATGTCCCTTACGAAGTCGGAGACCTTGTGTGGTTGAATGATCCTGCAGAGAGCCGCCGTAAACTGGCTCCGCACTGGAAGGGACCTTACCTGATACAACAACGTGTGGACAGGGACGACGAGGTGGGAGTCACTTATTGCCTCAGTAGCCCATTCGGGGATGAGCCCCCTCTGCAGACTGTTCATTATGACGATACAGCCTGCCGGTGGCTCTTCCTTTGGCAGGCCCACCAAGGGTCCCGTTCATCTTTTCCCAACCTGCTCCATTACAGGAGGGTACTGCCAGCCCCGTTGGCTCGCTCGTTCCTGACTGGGACATGGACTGTGGCCAGGAAACTGAGGTTGGCACCAATTGAACCCCCCTGACCATGCTCTTGCCGCGCCTGGAGTCTCTCGGGCTGGGAGATCTGTACGGGACCCTGAGCGCTTTATGGACTATGTGGTGGGTTGATTGTTAGGATACCACAAACCTGTTGTTTCATGCCCTGTGTTCATGTGGGTAGCTATAGGGCAAGGGGGTATCATGCTCTTTAGTCATTAACCCTTGTTTTTTTCTTCTCTGTGTTTTACTGTTGTATTGCACTTACGCATTACTGTTTAGACCAGGTTATGACAGGGTTTCTTTCCTTGAGTCTATGCGTCGTTGGCCTTGTTTATTAGTTTGTGCTCAGTGTCCCCTTCTGTACATGGGTTTATCTCTGTTTTTTTTTTGGGGGGTGGTGGTCATTTGTGATGTGTGTGTATTTATGTTTGTTTTGTATAGATAAGGATTTGTGTTTTTTTTGCTCATTGGTATTTTTTTTTAAGCCTTACACTTCAGACGCTACAATAACATTAATATATTGTTTATAACCATAATTAAATAATATTTGTATATAGAATATAACATTCTCACATTATTACTATTATTCATTATGTTAGTATCATGATTATGATATGATTATGTCTATTAATAATAATAATACCCTGAATAATCCTAATGAATAACTAACATTACATCACAATATTACCACCTATTGGAGTTGACACAAGTAGGATTAATAGTGATTGTGATGGTTAACAATATTAATATACGTAAGATACATGATGTCAACCATCATCTTCATTCCCAGCAGGATTTGAATGAACAGACGTCACCTCCTGCTGTGTGGACGGACGTTCCATCTAAATAGTTAGTGTGTGTTGTGATGAATCAAACTAAACACACACTTACACTTCTTTAGAGCTGGTTTCAGCCTCCACACTCCACCGTGCTCCACACTGGGGGGGAAACAAAGAGAGATGTTGTCTCTAAACATGGAAACATTCATATTCATCATCTGCTGCATCATCACTTTGTACACAACATGAGTTACAGCTGCGTTTTGAAGACACTCCATCTAGCGGCTGCTTGGATCCTTGTAGGAGACATTGTCCCTGAGTGCTGAGCTGTCCTCTCCATACCTGAGAGTGTCCAGTCTCCAGCGTGGATCCTCCAGTCCAGCAGAGAGCAGCTTCACTCCTGAGTCTCCTGGGTGATTGTAGCTCAGGTCCAGCTCTCTCAGATGGGAGGGGTTGGAGCTCAGAGCTGAGGCCAGAGAAGCACAGCCTTCCTGTGTGACCAGACAGCCAGACAAGCTACACACACACACACACACACACACACACACACACACACACACACACACACACACACACACACACACACACACACACACACACACACACACACACACACACACACACACACACACACACACATGGATGATTTATTCTCATAAATATTCTATATTTGGGCACGGTGTGAATGTAAAGTTTTGACATTTTCCTTTTGTAATCTGTTAAATGTCTCCTGACATTGAGCCTGGTGGTGTAAGTGTTGGCACATTGAGTAAAGCTGACCTGAGAGTTTCCAGTGTACAGTGTGGACTCCCCAGTCCAGCAGAGAGCAGCTTCACTCCTGAATCCTCCAGATCATTGTTACTCAGGTCCAGCTCTCTCAGACTAGAGGAGTTGGAGCTGAGAACTGAGGCCAGAGCTTCACAGCATCTCTCTGACAGATGACAGCCATTCAGCCTTCACACAGAATAAACAGGAACATGTTAGGAACTGTGGCTTTATGTTTTATTAGTCTAGATAATGTTAATATATGAGATCAATAAACTAGTATGATGTTGTGGTATACGAGGGGCCGTGGTTTAGCGCCGGGGGGCTGAGTGTTGAGCATTATTCCCTCTGAGATCACTCCTTCCCCATCAAGAACCCGATCAAGCCATGGAACGTGGCATGGTGGCAACAAGAGACATTGCTACAGATGTATTGGGTGTCAATAAATATTGAATAGTGCATTGCTGTTTTGAATTAAATAATGTTTAGTATATTATTATCACTTGTATATTCTAGTATTATGTATATTATGATGTGTGTGTTGTAATAAATGTTATTAGTGAACCTACAGAGACGTTTAGTATATTATTATGACATTTATATTCTAGTGTTATGTATATTGTGTTGTGTGTATTATAATAAATGTTATTAGTGAACCTACAGAGATGTTTTGGAGGCTTTGACCACCGGCAGCAGCCTCAGAAGACCCTCCTCTGAAGCAGAGTATTTCTTCAGGTCAAACACGTCCAGATCCTCTTCTGATGTCAGTAAGATGAAGACCAGAGCTGAGCACTGAGCAGGGAGAGAGACTTCTCTGGAGAGACTTCCTGATGTCAGGTACTGTTGGATCTCCTCCACTAGAGAACGGTCGTTCAGCTCATTCAGACAGTGGAACAGATTGATGCTTCTCTCTGGAGAGAGATCTCCACTTATCTTCTCCTTGATGTAACTGACTGTTTCCTGATTGGTCTGTGAGCTACTTCCTGTCTGTCCCAGCAGACCTCCTAGGAGAATCTGATTGGTCTCCAGAGAGAGGCCCAGGAGGAAGCGGAGGAACAAGTCCAGGTGTCCGTTCTCACTCTGTAAGGCCTTGTCCACAGCACTCTGGTGGAGGTGGTAGACCGTGGCTTTCTTTCTAACCAGAGCAGACCACATGGATCGTGGTTGTTCTTCTGAGAGCAGGTTGACACCAGTGTTGATGAAGGACAGAAAGACATAAAGGGCAGCCAGAAACTCCTGGATGCTCAGATGGACGAAGCAGAACACCTTGTCCTGGTACAGCCCACACTCCTCTTTAAAGATCTGGGTGAACACTCCTGAGTACACTGAGGCTGCTCTGATATCGATGCCACACTCTGCCAGGTCTGCCTCGTAGAAGATCAGGTTGCCTTTCTCCAGCTGGTCAAAAGCCAGTTTTCCCAGAGAAACAATGATCTCCCTGCTCTCTGAGCTCCAGTGTGGATCTGTTTCAGCTCTCCCATGATACTTCCTGTCTCCCTGCATTGGACTGAACCCTCAGGAAGTGGATGTACATCTGAGTCACGGTCTTGGGCATCTCTTCTCCTCTCTGGGATGTTTTGAAGAGGTCCTCCAGAACTGTAGCACCGATCCAACAGAAGACTGGGATGTGACACATGATGTGGAGGCTTCGTGATTTCTTGATGTGGGAGATGATTTTGTTGGCCAGCGTCTCCTCTCTGAATCTCTTCCTGAAGTACTCCTCCTTCTGTGGGTCGGTGAACCCTCTCACCTCTGTCACCATGCCAACACACTCAGCAGGGATCTGATTGGCTGCCGCAGGGCGTGTGGTTATCCAGATGCGAGCGGAGGGGAGCAGGTCGCCCCTGATGAGGTTTGTCAGCAACACGTCCACCGAGGTGGACTCTGTGACATCAGTCAAGATCTGGTTGTTCTGGAAGTCCAGAGGAAGTCGACACTCATCCAGACCATCCAAGATGAAGACAACTTGGAACCGGTCGTATCTGCAGATTCCTGCTTCTTTGGTTTCAATAAAGAAGTGATGAAGAAGTTCCACCAAGCTAAACTCTCTCCCTTTCAGTAAATTCAGCTCTCTGAAAGTGAAGGGAAATATGAAGTGTATGTCCTGGTTGGCTTTGCCTTCAGCCCAGTCCAGAGTGAACTTGTTTGTTAAGATGGTTTTACCAATGCCGGCCACTCCAGTTGTCACTGTTGTTCTGATTGGTTGATCTTGTCCAGGTAAGGGTTTAAAGATGTCTTCACATTTGATTGGTGTTTCCTCCTTGGCTTGTTTCCTGGAAGCTGTTTCAATCAGTCTGACCTCATGTTCCTTGTTGACGTCTCCACTGCCTCTCTCTGTGATGAAGATCTGTGTGTAGAAGTCATTCAGATCTGTTGCCTGTCCTGCTTTAGCGATTCCCTCAAACACACACCTGAACTTCTGCATCAGATGAGACTTGAGTTTATGTTGGCACTCGACAGCAGCAGTTTCTACATGAGAAAACAACAGAAGACATATATTATACATGATATTTACACAGCAATATGATTTATCATTTAACCTCCAGGAGGAAAGATATCTGACAAGATAGAAATGTAATTTAGTTTTAGTCCTGAATAAAGAAGAGACTTACTGCTCACCAAATAAAGAGTAAAGTGCTCTTCTATGTCTCAAATAAGAGTCTCTTCTCTGTTTTCAAAATAAGAGTCTCTTCTGTTTAAATAAGAGCTCTTCTCTGTTTTCAAAATAAGAGTTCTCTCGTTTTCAAAAGAGTCTCTCTTGTTTCAAAATAAGATCTCTTCTCTGTTTTCAAAATAAGAGCTCTCTCTGTTTTCTAAATAAGAATCTCTTCTCTCTTTTCAAACATAGAGTCTCTGTTGTTCAAAATAAGAGTCTCTCTCTATCTTCAAAATAGAGTCTCTTCTCTGTTTCAAAATAAGAGTCTTTTATGAGTTTTCAAAATAAGAGTCTCTTCTTGTTTTCTAAATAATAGTCGCTTCTCTGTTTTTCAAAAATAAGAGTCTCTTCTCGGTTTTCTTCTAAATAAAGAGTCTCTTCTCTGTTTTCTAAATAAGAGTCTCTTCTCTGTTTCCTAAATAAGTCTCTTCTCTGTTTACAAAATAAGAGTCTCTTCTTTGTTTTCTAAATAAGAGTCTCTTCTCTGTTTTCTAAATAAGAGTCTCTTCTCTGTTTTCTAAATAAGAGTCTCTTCTCTGTTTTCTAAATAAGAGTCTCTTCTCTGTTTTCTAAATAAGAGTCTCTTCTCTGTTTTCAAAATAAGAGTCTCTTCTCTGTTTACAA
>PIJE02008460.1:0-10419 GCA_002895965.2 Coryphaenoides rupestris | reverse complement strand
CATACTACATATAACTACTACATACTGTGTAACTGCATATAAACAATTAATGGTGAAATTACATTTTTACAACAGCACGAGAAGTGGTTATTAAATTTGCACACTTTTACAATTTTTATGCGACTGAACCAGCTTCATGACATGAAATACAACCACATACTTACAGTACAGCGTTTGGTTTTTCGGCATCGCCCCTTAATCATCCACATATGGATGCATGGTTGGGAAGTATTGCCTTTATGAGTTATAATGAGCTCCATCTGTGATCAATGACTTAATTTGCTTTGAGCCACAACCCACTTTCACACAATCCCTCATCCCATTTGGAAGAGAGCGAGACTGAACGGGCTGCGTTCCAGTCTTTATTTTGTTTGCGCTACAAAATGCCATAGAGATGGCCACCCAAAAGGTCATGCCATAGCGTGTGAAAACCTGACTATTTAGTCATTTCGCTTGCTTTTTTTTTTAGACGCTTTTATCCAAAGCCACTTACAGTGAATTAATTAAGAGACATATACCACCAGGTGTGGGCGTGAGTAGCCATTCCAAGCGGTTTCAAAAACCGGTGCCATCTCCGGTTTTTGACATCACAATTGGGAGTGTCCACCTAGAAGTATGGTGGGTAGATCAGCCTACCCACTGGACTGTAGCAACTGGTAGGCTGATCTATCCACAATACTTCTAGGTGGACACTCCCACTTGTGATGTCAAAAACCGAAGATGACACCGGTTTTGAAAGAAACCCTTTGGAATGACACCTGTTTTTGAATCAGAAACAGCTTTATTGCCTTTGTTTTTACAAACAAGGAACATGCTCTAACCGGTTGAAATGGCTAATCACGCTCACACCTGGTGGTATAATAGGAGTCCTTAAGACTTTAAGGAACATTTAAGGGGTTAGGTGTCTTGCTCAAGGATGCCTACACAGATGTAGTGTAGTAACATTTTAAAGGGTTTCTACTCCTTCTACCCCCACCCCTCCTAAAAACCTGAAGGAGGGACACACACACACACACGGGAATCCCCCATCCGCCTGTGATTTGTATGATAATTGGATGTGGCTCCAGAATGCATAATGTGTGTGTGTGTGTGTGTGTCTGTGTGTGTGTGTGTGCTCTCAGCACTTATAAGATAAGATAAGATAAGATAAAACAAGACAGAACTTTATTGATCCCGAAGGAAATTCTTGTGCCAGGCTGCATAGCAATAGAATAAAACAATAGAGAAATAAACAGTAGAATAATAAAATAACAGATATACACATTTACAGTAAGTCTATCAACAGCGTTGTCCATCCCTGTTCAATAGCTTTTGCATTTCCATCACTATACCTCAAAAACCACCTTACAAAGTTGTAAAAGTTTTTTTTGTTTTAACATAGAACTGTGGCATTGTAAATATGTGTCATCTTGTGTCCATTTCCAGTTTCTTGCGCGCAACTTACCCTGATTTAATCCGTGGTTGTCTGTGAAGTGGGTGGCCGAGACGGTGTGCAGGGACTGAGAGCAACATATCTGCAAATAAAATACAACAAATACAATAAATATATCTACAGGGAGCAGCAACTTTCAAGAAGTCACACAATTTGATATTAAAACAACAAAAATAAGAATGAATGAACGCAATGATGATGTCCATGCCTTGAGGACGTTCCAGGAGAGCAGCGTGGACAGCAGTTTGACTGAAGAGCAGCCTGCGAGCGGAGCCGGTAGAGTCCATATCAGGAGAAAGAGGCAATCCATGATGTTCTCAGCACCTCCAGAAACTGCGCGAAAGTGGGGACGACCTGCCGCCGTGGAGCATCGTGCAACGGTCACGCAGGCATCGTGCTTCACTTGTTGTGCTTTTGCCCTTTCTCGGTGTTATTGGTGTAGGTGAGGTCCGCAGGTTCCATTTGCATGCGGGAGCCACCGCGCAAAACCGTGCGCCTGGCTACCTGGCTGGCTACCTGGCTGGCTGGCTGACTGGCTGACTGGCTGGCTGGCTGCTGCAGCAGGTAGGAAGGCTGCGTGTATGCTGAGCTGCTCACTGCTCACCACCGGGAGCCGCAGAGCTGAGTCTGACTGCACATTCCGCACAGTACAGTAGTGGGAGCGCAGAGTGTGCAGAAGCAGCAGAAGCAGCAGCAGCAGCTGGTGGTGGTGGTGCTGGTGCTGCTGGTGGTGGTGGTGGTCAGGGGCGTCGGACTGGGAGGGGGGGGGGGGGAGTGGGACTGACTACCCAGGGGCCCAAAGTGGAGTGGGGGGGGGGGCTCTAAAAGCCTGCAATTAAAAGTTTGTTTTTATTTGTACTTCTTTTCTTCTAAGTAATTAGTGACATAACTACAGTAAAATTGGCAAAATAAATTGGTTGATAGACTGAAATTTGTATAAAAAAAGAATAAAACAAAAAATACTGGAGGGCCCCTGTCACCCTCTTACATAATGGCCTACTTAAACAAACATGATACTCCATGCAAACCTCATGTAACCACACAGTAAAAGTATCACAGTATTATATGGATCCATATATATAATGATGGTCTAAATTATGTTAAAATGAGTTTTTTGTAAATTAACGACTTGACTTTTTTCCCACTCGGCCGTGGTGGGGCCCTATATGGTTTATTTTCATGGGGCCCAAAATCCTGTGCTGGTGGAGGTGGTCTGGTGGTTATGGTGGTGGCTGGTGGAAGGTGCTTGCTGGTGCTTGGCATCCCACGGTGAAGCCCCCCTGCAGTGAGGCCACGCTGGAATGAGGCGATAATCAGCCAAATCAGCGCGAAGCACAATTTACCAGCACCAATCACGCCAGGCAGAACTAGATCCAGTTGAATAGAATAGAATAGAACTTTATTTATCCCGAAGGAAATTCTTATGCCAGGTTACATAGCGATACAGTATAAAACAGAATGATGAAAAATAAACAGTTAAAAACATTTACAGTTAAAATATACAAGTATGAAGGCATGATAAGATATTCGACGGCAAAAACAATTTGGCATGATTGAAGTGAAATATAGTTGGACATGACATTAAGAATTAGAATATTGCACATGATGACAATATTGCACATGATGAGAGGAGATGAGAGGTAGTGTTATAGATAGTATTTAGACAGAAGGATAATAATAATAATAATATAGCACATGATAAAGTATTGCACATGACGTTATATTGCATGTAAAACTGGGGAAATTGCACATGATGTAGAGAGATAATATTGCACATTATATTGCTGTGTTCATTGTCTTGTAGGCTTGTCTTGTCTTCCCACAGAGGGGGGATTTTGGGTGTAATGAGTTTGTTGACAGAGGAGGAGGAGTTATAGAGTTTGATGGCCACAGAGGGGGGAGGAGTTATAGAGTTTGATGGCCACAGAGGGGGGAGGAGTTATAGAGTTTGATGGCCACAGAGGGGGGAGGAGTTATAGAGTTTGATGGCCACAGGCAGAAAGGACCTCCTGTGGTGTTCTGTGGTGCACCTCGGTAATCTCAGTCTACGGCTGAAGGTGCTCTGGTATGACACCAGTGTGGCGTGCAGGGGATGGGAGGCGTTGTCCATAATACTGAGTAGTTTACTCAGCATCCTCCTCTCCGAGACCTCCACCAAAGACTCCAATTCCACTCCCAGGACAGAACCCGCTTTCCTGATGAGCTTGTTGAGTCTGTTGGCGTCGGCTGCCTTCACCCTGCTGCCCCAGCACACAACAGCGTAGAAGATGATGCTGGCCACCACAGAGTGATAGAACATCTGCAGCATGGTTTTGCAGATGTTGAAAGATCTGAGTCTCCGTAGGAAATACAGGCGACTCTGACCTTTCTTATACAGGGCCTCTGTGTTTTAGTCCAGTCCATTTTATTGTCTATGTGAACACCCAGGTACTTATATTCCTCGACAATGTCCACCTCGGTCCCCCTGATGCTGACCGGTTTCGGGTGAGTCGGTTGCTTCCTGAAATCCATCACCAACTCCTTCGTCTTAGAGATGTTGAGTTGCATGTGATTCAGTCCACACCACTCCATGAAACCGTCGCACACACTCCTTGTACTCCGGACTCCTGCCTTCTGATACAGCCCACAATGGCAGAGTCGTCCCAAAAACTTCTGCAGTGGCAGGACTGTGAGCTGTATCTGAAGTTGATGTGTAGAGTGTGAACAGGAAGGGAGACAGGACTGTCCCCTGAGGTGCTCCCGTGTTGCTCACAATAGTGTCCGACGTGTTGCTCTGCAGCCTCACATACTGTAGCCGACCAGTGAGGTAGTTGGTAATCCAGGCCACTAGTGGAGCGAAGAAGTTGTTAGTAGTAGTAGTTGTAGTATACTTAAAGTAAGATTAAAAGTTATTATCAGTGTGCAAACTACACCATGGGCTTTGGGGAGAATCTCTTCTTTTTTTTGGGACTACATTGGAAACAACAGAACTAGTGGTTTTGGTGTAATTAATTATGTACCATAAGCAAAAAAAGACAATATTTCTTGTGATTTCATCTCTGTTACACAAGCATAGCCTACCTGCGGCCAGGACATTAGGCCTACTTCATATTTTATCGGCACAAATAACACATGGCTAGGTGAAATAACAAAACAGCCTTTAAACAAACAAATGTATGAGCATTACATCAAAAATAGCACACCAGTCTGTCAGGAACTAGCTTAACACAGAAGCGTTGCTCTCCAGTCGATTGGCTGCTGCTTTGATATTTTTGAACATCCAAAATGTGTCAGTAAGGTCCTTTGTTTTCGTTTTAACATGTCTCATTGATTGCTTACTACAAAAGAAAACAAAAAAAATGCTAAAGATTTGGCGCGCAGACCCAAAAAAGTTGTTCTTCTGATCCTTCACTCGTCAACGTGAGCGAAGTCTGATTCTCGCCGGCAGCAGCGCCGCGCTTTGATGGTGATGGCAAGAATACCATGTCAGTATCTTCAGTGAATTATAGGCTTTTCACACTTGAATAAGTTAACCCTGGGTTAACGTTAACCCAGGGTTAACGTTAACCCAGGGTTAACGTTAACCCTGGGTTATAATAACCCTGGGTTAATTTTCTGACGTTTCACACTAGTTTTCTTTAACCCTGGGTTAACAATTGACCCCGGGTTAACGTTTCACACTGTGAGCTTGTAGACCCCGGGTTAACGTTCTCATTTGCATATTTACTGGGTTATCGAAAATGATTGGCCCGGCCCAGCACGTGACCTTTGTTTACATTTTAGCCGGCTTAGCTGTCAAAATGACGTCATCACGCCGCTGTGATGGCGATAGTAATTAAACACACACACAAAAGAGCGAGAGAGCATACAAATTTTACTGGAGAAGAGAAGAGTATATATCGATTTTATTTTAAGTATAGAGAAATTAATTAATTTTATTAATTTCAAGATCGATTAATATGCAAATGAGGTGAGGTTGCGGTCTGTGATTGGATGGATAGTCGTTGATATCGCTGTTACCTTCTAACCCCACATTCATTTCACACTATTGTTCTTGGCACCGCAATTGCGGTGCTAACCCTCCTTCGTAAACCCAGGGTTTGTTAACCCAGGGTTTGTTAACCCAGGGTTTGTTAACCCAGGGTTTGTTAACCCAGGGTTTGTTAACCCAGGGTTTGTTAACCCAGGGTTTGTTAACCCAGGGTTAAAAGCGGTGCTAACCCACTTTCAAAAATGCAAGTGTGAAACGCTGCTTAACCCCGCATTTAACCCGGGGTTAAGTGTAGTGTGAAAAGCATATTAGTGATAAATCAACTTTGTGCATGAATTATGCATTAATATAGCCTAATTTTAGCCATATGTCTGACAAATGAAGAAATATTTTTACCTTAAACATTTAATTGGTGAAATATTGCTTTAAATTATTAGGCCAAGTAGAAATAACTGGTTGTGAACTGTAGGTTTTCATAGCAAAGAGGACCTCAGGCCTACGTGTGTGCAATCTTGGCGGTGTAATCATGGTTTTGATTTCATTTATTTGATGTTACTAGTTCCTGTACGCTTCCCACCATGTGCTTTGGTTATGGGTGTAATTGTGCATCTATGCATATAGTCCACTGGTTTGACGACCAGAATGTTCTGTTCCGCGGACGGAACCATAAAGTGTTGCATGACAGAGAATTGCTCCATTGTTTGTCTGTGATGTGGTCGACAGCTCTGTCTCCGTCTCTCGCTCTCTCCTTTCACTCAGTTCTTCAAGCCCCCAGTCTTTTTCTGTCAGGACGATGTCTGCCGAAAACGGAAAATGTAAAGTAGCTGGCAATGGCGGTCGGGGATGTTTTGGGGAGCGGAACTG
Source organism: Coryphaenoides rupestris (assembly GCA_002895965.2). NCBI lineage: Eukaryota > Metazoa > Chordata > Actinopteri > Gadiformes > Macrouridae > Coryphaenoides > Coryphaenoides rupestris. The sequence goes on along the minus strand of PIJE02008460.1, from coordinate 4,153 downwards.
TGCCACACACCCCCGCCGCACCGCAGTGTGTTTAACTTTTGCCACTGTGTTGAGTGACTCCCGTGCTTATTTACAGATGTCTGCAGCAACTGTCTGAAAAGCCCTTTGGAGCATCAACAAGTTGTCGTCTTCGCTCTCGCCCGCTCCGTGTGTTGGGTTACAGGAGGTGGACGGCCCAGGAGCAGCAGCAGCAGCAGTAGGGTTGTTTGTTTTCTCACGAGGAAATAAGGTTGATTCAGTTGCAGCCTCAGATATACAGTAAGCAGTTGGGGTCTGGTTGTTTACAGTGTGTGTGTGTGGGGAGGGGAAGGAATATTGCGTCTCATATTCGACGAGACGAGACCGCATCACAAGTTGAGCACCTTCCTGAGATCCTCTCCCTCTCTGTATTGATGTTGGCTCATGTCATGCTCACAGTCGCAGCTGGGGGTGAATGGGGTCTAAAAAAAAGGTAGCCCTAGTCATTCTCTGTGCTTATTTCTTTCTTTCATTGCACTTAGACATACACAGCAATATATTAGAGATATTCGAATCAAATTAAACACGCACCGCATATGTCATATACATTGAAATGAATAAAATGAATGTAAAATAAGCGTATGAGAAGATCATTCCTCATCTAAGAGGACTACGATAATACTGTACACACCTCTGTTCACATGTGTTGCAAGGTTTAGGCCATGCAGGCTTCAGGCATGGGTTGGCTTGTCAGTTCAAAATAAGAATTCTGAATAATTGTTCAGAATAATATCACACACAGGAGGGTCTAGAGTGACCTGTTTTTAATCAGACATAGGAACTATTATGTTGTGTTTCCTGAATGCAGAAGGGCATCAAACATTTACCATGGAAGAATGTGCAGGTTTACCACCCGATGTAAATCAACAATTGTTTACTCATGTTTGCTTGCTTGTTGTGCGGTAAATATTTTTCCAATGTAGGCTCCAGTATATAGCATGCACAATGTTGAGGTCTACTCTCCCCTGTCCTCCTCCTCTCTTCTCCTCAACTCCCCATTTCTTTTTTCTCAGTTCAATTCCTCTCCTCTCCTTTCCTCTCTACCCACCCTTCTCGCCTCCTCCTTTCTCCTCTCTTCCTCTCTCCCCTTTCTCCTCCTCTCTCCCCCTCTCCTCTTCCCTCCATCCATATCTCACACCTCTTCCTCTCACCTCCTCTCCTCACCTCACCTGCCCTCTGCGTCTCGTCTCCTCTCATCTGTGCATATAGTCCACTGGTTTGACGACCAGAATGTTCTGTTCCGCGGACGGAACCATAAAGTGTTGCATGACAGAGAATTGCTCCATTGTTTGTCTGTGATGTGGTCGACAGCTCTGTCTCCGTCTCTCGCTCTCTCCTTTCACTCAGTTCTTCAAGCCCCCAGTCTTTTTCTGTCAGGACGATGTCTGCCGAAAACGGAAAATGTAAAGTAGCTGGCAATGGCGGTCGGGGATGTTTTGGGGAGCGGAACTGTGCCACACACCCCCGCCGCACCGCAGTGTGTTTAACTTTTGCCACTGTGTTGAGTGACTCCCGTGCTTATTTACAGATGTCTGCAGCAACTGTCTGAAAAGCCCTTTGGAGCATCAACAAGTTGTCGTCTTCGCTCTCGCCCGCTCCGTGTGTTGGGTTACAGGAGGTGGACGGCCCAGGAGCAGCAGCAGCAGCAGTAGGGTTGTTTGTTTTCTCACGAGGAAATAAGGTTGATTCAGTTGCAGCCTCAGATATACAGTAAGCAGTTGGGGTCTGGTTGTTTACAGTGTGTGTGTGTGGGGAGGGGAAGGAATATTGCGTCTCATATTCGACGAGACGAGACCGCATCACAAGTTGAGCACCTTCCTGAGATCCTCTCCCTCTCTGTATTGATGTTGGCTCATGTCATGCTCACAGTCGCAGCTGGGGGTGAATGGGGTCTAAAAAAAAGGTAGCCCTAGTCATTCTCTGTGCTTATTTCTTTCTTTCATTGCACTTAGACATACACAGCAATATATTAGAGATATTCGAATCAAATTAAACACGCACCGCATATGTCATATACATTGAAATGAATAAAATGAATGTAAAATAAGCGTATGAGAAGATCATTCCTCATCTAAGAGGACTACGATAATACTGTACACACCTCTGTTCACATGTGTTGCAAGGTTTAGGCCATGCAGGCTTCAGGCATGGGTTGGCTTGTCAGTTCAAAATAAGAATTCTGAATAATTGTTCAGAATAATATCACACACAGGAGGGTCTAGAGTGACCTGTTTTTAATCAGACATAGGAACTATTATGTTGTGTTTCCTGAATGCAGAAGGGCATCAAACATTTACCATGGAAGAATGTGCAGGTTTACCACCCGATGTAAATCAACAATTGTTTACTCATGTTTGCTTGCTTGTTGTGCGGTAAATATTTTTCCAATGTAGGCTCCAGTATATAGCATGCACAATGTTGAGGTCTACTCTCCCCTGTCCTCCTCCTCTCTTCTCCTCAACTCCCCATTTCTTTTTTCTCAGTTCAATTCCTCTCCTCTCCTTTCCTCTCTACCCACCCTTCTCGCCTCCTCCTTTCTCCTCTCTTCCTCTCTCCCCTTTCTCCTCCTCTCTCCCCCTCTCCTCTTCCCTCCATCCATATCTCACACCTCTTCCTCTCACCTCCTCTCCTCACCTCACCTGCCCTCTGCGTCTCGTCTCCTCTCATCTCCCCCCCCCTCCCCCGCCGTGCTCCTCTCCTCCTCCGCTCACCGGTATGTATCTGGTCTTCATTTTCTGACCTTGGTATTTGGTTTCCTTCTGCATTATTTTGGGCAGAGTCGGTGGTTGCCACAGTGGCAGCGCTGTCACTCAGCGGGGAGTGGATTCATCTCTGCGCCCGCTGATCCGCCCCTCGTCCTCATCCTCCTCGTGTCCGACGGAAATAGACCAGAGGACAGCGAGCCACTTCTGGGAAGCCCGGCCAAAACATGTTTGGAAAACAATCCGGTTCATGGTTGCATTCCCAATCAGTGGAAATAAATATTTCTTCATCAGGGGTCATGTATGGGTGTTGGTGCGTGTGTGTATGTGTGTGCATGCATGTGTGCGTGTATGTGTGCGTGTGCGTGCGTGTGTGTGCATGTGTGTGTGTGTGTGCGTGCATGCAAGCGAGTGTATGTTTGTGTCTGTGTCTGTGCAGCATTAGTCACTGTCACAGATCGCTCCATCTCAGCGATATCACTTCTCCAGACAGCGCTCCTGGAAACTCCCGCGACCCCCAACCGACTTCAAAGACGCGTAACGCCGTAGTTTATCTCACAGATGGCCGAGAGAGGATTCTGCAGCAGTCTGCCGCGTCTGTCATCTCTGGAGTGGGAGAGAGTGGGAGAGAGTGGGAGAGAGTGAGAGTGAGAGAGAGAGAGAGAGAGACTAGCTGTTTTAGGGAGAACGGCTGTGCATGGACCCTCAGTCCCTCCACTCGCATGCACTCCCAGTGAAGGACACTTTCACTTAAGTGTGGGACACTTGAACCTTGGAACAAACTTATTTTGTACATTAAAAGGTGCATTCATCAGGTTATGGTCGCCAGAGGGTGATCACTGAACAACTCAAACCAAACCTATGTCTCAATTAATGAAGTTTGACAATTAATTATAATATTATTATACTATAATACTGGCTTGTTCATTGTTTGAGTTGGACATCAAGACCCAATGATACCATTTAGACCTTTTTATTTAATCCTCCCTTCAACAATGAAAGTGTTCATCATTAGTAATATGCCTGTACCTGCCTAAACATGCTTATAGTTTTGGCATTGTATAAAGCATGCTTATATAACCAGCCTCACCATGTAATGCATGAGAACCCACTCTGCGGTAGGTTATTACCAGTGGTTCGTAGTGGAATAGTCGTGGAAAACAGACATTCCAACAACTTGTTCAAGTCTTGTTTTGGTTTATAATCAGTATCTCCTTAAAGATCGTCTTGCAACAAGCAGTCAACTGTAGCTTATAATTACTGGGGAAGAAATAGACACACAGAGTACTTGTACTTGTACTTTTGCATGTGTGTGTATGCATGCGTCTGTGTCTGTGTGTGTGTGTGTGTGTGTGTGTGTGCGTGTGTGTGTGTGTGTATGTGTGTGTGTGTGTGTGTGTGTGTGTGTGTGTGTGTGTGTGTGTGTGTGTGTG
>PIJE02008459.1:0-10421 GCA_002895965.2 Coryphaenoides rupestris | reverse complement strand
AGAGATAGAGAGTGAAATCATGACCTCACACACTATACTAACCAATCACGCTTGGTGCTAAATGGACTGCGTTATATTATGCGTGATGTCGGGAACCAGAATTCGATGTGCCTAATCAGAACAGAAACAGTGTCGCAGCTTTATTGGCACCACTGTCTAATTTTGATGGGTACTACGAATGCCATTTGGCGCCTATCACTAGAAATGATCAAGGTGGGCAAAAGGTTACGAGCATTAGGACAACCGCACTTTTTTCATAGAGGACAGATTTTGTAGAGAGACGGCCTCGGGCCCCCCCCCCCCCCCCCCCGCCCCCCCCGCCCCCGCCCCCCCCGCCACCACACCAACGCCCTCGCTCTCTCCACCGAATACTTCAATACACTTACCTTTACTGTTTTCAAAGGCTCGGGCTGAGGAAAGCACATGCCACTATGGCGCGTCCCTCAATTTGTTGAAAGAACAATGTTAGAATTGTATTGATATCGTAAATTCTAGTAATAGGACGGTCTGAATGTATGCAATAACTCCATCATTATTCCATACAAGTACCATAATAACGCCAGAGATGACGGATGGCAGGTATAGGCAAGCGTGTAACACCAGCTTAGCAAGATATCCACAGTACAGGAGGGATATGCACTGTGGACAAATTAGTCTGTCTTTAATGCAGGGGTTAGTTTTTGGGACTGTGTGGGATCTGGAACTGCAAAACTTTGTTCGACTTTGAGAACGAGCCCCGAGATATCTATTAGAGCAGTAATATGCAAAGATCAATAGCTTTCTGTGAGATTCTGCTATGGTTCCTTGCTTTCGCTGTGTGTGGGTGACTTGTAATGCTTGTTGTTTGGTGTGGTGGGTTTGAGATGGTCCGAGAGTTCCTTTGATTACAGCTATTGACGGACACTGCGCGGACCTATGTCATGTGAATGAGTAGTATCACATCTCCAGCCATCACTGGCACTAGCCACAAACACAAGCCATATAGAGTAAGCGGTATAGTCAGGATAAACGTTCTTACTATGTAAAAGTTGGTGAAAGACCTAAATTAACCTTTTAACTGTTTAAAGACCGTATATAATAGAAAACATTTCCATAAGACACAACAACAGCGCACCTACATGTTGCTACAATCACGACACATCTTAGTCGCACAACTAATACTCACTGCTCGAACCTTAACCCAGCCCATCAGACACCCACTCTATTCAACTCCAAAACGGTCATAAGGCCAGAAGCAAGTAGAGGTGCAACCAGCACAAGAAATCACATACAGAGGCGATCATTGGGCACCAATAGACGATCTTCAATCGCAACGGTGTCTTGTGTGCGCACACGGCTCACACAACTACAACAGGCAGGGGAAGGGAAATTGCAGGCTATTTGAGCAGCAGCGAGAAGTAAGTGCAGTTTGGACATCCATCAGCCTCTCGCGAGCTAAACGCTCAGGCACATGTTTATATTCGATGCCTTTACCACACTAATAACACACCGAGACATGACTCAATCGCCCGCCCCCCCCACACACAGACACAACAACAACACACACACCACCTAGTCACATCAATGAAAAACACACACTCACACAGCCACGACAAGCATTGGGTAAAGGCTACGAGCACAAATAAACAACAACGTCATCCACACTGAACACCAGACATGCTAGAAGACCACCACTCCAAAAACACTCTATTCACACTGATCCTGGTAAAACTACGTTCAAGAAGCAACATTTACAACCTGCGCACTAACTCCTTCGGCGCCGGCTTATTCAGGGCCCCAGGCAGCGTCGATTGGGCACTCTCACCTGTGGACACCGGTCCCCGGCCTCCCTCCGCCAGTGTTAGACACAAACAGACTGGGGGCCGTAAACCACCACCCCCCCTCCCTCGGCTGGGGACCCCCTGGGTGTTTTTTTTGTGTGTGTGGGTTGCCGTGGTGTGTGGTGTTTGTGCGTGTGTGTTACGTGTGCCCACCCGCATGCAGTGTATGTGTTTTTGGCTGTGTTGTGTATCCGGCGTGTGTTGTGGGTGCGCTTGTGCAGTGCACTAGGTTATGGTGTGTTTATGTAGGTCTGAGTCCTGCGTTGGGTTACGTGTGGTGGCACGTGGTTGTGTTTATGTGTGGTTATGTGTAACTACATGTGGTTGTATGTGTGATGCATGTGTGTTTGTGTGTGTGCGTGTGTTGTGGTGTTGTGTGCATGTGTGTGCATGTGTTCCGTCGTGCCGTCCGTGCGCCACTGAAGTGCTCTCCATCCCGTGCGAAGCTCTGACCCAATATGGCTGCATAGACATCATCGGACCTGTAGCACTGTAACCACGACACCCGCACCCCCCCCCTCCCCCCCCGCCCCTCGCACCACCATCCCTCCACCCCTCCCCCTCCGCAGCCTGCTCCGGAGCCTCGCTCCTCCAGTAAAGGTGAGGTGGAGCGGCGGTGGAGGGGCTGAGGTGGGGTGGTGTGGTAGGGTACCAGAAGTGGTTTGCAGAGCAACAGAACTCCAGCAGATGGCCACATATGCGTTCCGTGCGTGCGTGACCACCGGCCACCACCACCGCCTCCACACCACCACCTCCACGCACCACACCACCACCACCACCAACATGCACGCACAGAACATCAAGAGATTGGTCCGACTTCCAGAGCGACCTCTTATTTGTGTTCTTGCGGTCAACATTTTTATCTATTTCAGATTATTACAATTATTGGAACGTAACATTGACGTGACCAACCTCAAACACAGAGGTTGTGGATATCGCGTCACAGGAACGCTGACCACGAGCGTCTGTAGGTTGAAAGAAATGGTATAAGATTGTTATTCCTGTTTCGTGTTTGCTGTTTCTCATCAATCAACACTTTCCGTGCCGGTTTTTTCTTGAATGGTCATTTGAAAAATAAATCCACAAAGAGTGATTTAAATTACGAACACGCTCAGAAGGACGTGGCGCGCGGAGTCGGTCTGTGTGCGTCGACGACAGAATACTTAATTCCGACCCCGGCTCGTTACACCGGATTTGGTGCGGGCTATAGCTCTTTTCCCGCCCGGTGTCTTTATGTCTCTAATGTTCGTTCGGGCGAGCGCGCGAGCGCAGCACACACAACACACACATGCACAGACACACACACACACACGCACAACACACACACACACACATGCACAGACACAGCACAAACACACAGGATAGCAAACACACACACACCACATGCACAGAACACACAACACACAATAGCAACATACAACACACACACACACACACACATGCCACAAACACACACACAAAGAAGCACATAAAAAATCACACACACACACACACAAACACAGATAGCACATACACACAAATCACACACACACACACAGAGAGCACATACACACACAACACACACACACAACAACAACGGATAGCACAACACAATCACCACTAAGACCACCATACCAAAGCACATACACCACACACACACACACACACACAGGAAGCATAGCACAAACAACCACACGACAGAACGTGACATCACGCAAAAGACATACACACAACAACACATCCACAACACACAACACACACACATACACAGGATAGCACACACCAAACACACACACAGCCAACCACACAAGCACACAAACGACGACACACACCACAACAGTAGATAGCATCAAACAACACAGAGAAACGTGCACATACGCAAAGACCACACACAACACACCCAAAGCACTCTGGGTTTGCACAGCCAGGACCAAGGTACTGCCTCCTCCGTCACAACACACACACACACACACACACACACACACAGCACACACACACACACACACACACACACACACACAAACACACAACAAACACAAACACAACAGCACACACACACACCACACACACACAGCATCCGCAGACAGTCAGACAGAGAGAGACCTCATTTCGTAGATACCCCAGATTTCCTAATAAACTCACGGACCAACACATTCCGATCATCATCATCTAATTTATTTGACATTATGCAAGAGGTTGCCGTCACGGACGATACAAACAATAAACATCAAACAAACACTGCACGCGACTCCACGGCTATTCTGACGGCGTGCGGCGTCTGAGTGTGTGTGTGCGTGCGTGCGTGTGTGTGTGTGTGTGTGTGTGTGTGCTTGGAATTGGTTGTGACACAGTAATGAATAAAGTCGTTTTAGGGCGTTTGTAATAAGCGCATTAAAAGGAATAAATCTGACACAGTCAAAATGTCGAATTGCCCTCGAGTTCATTTGCCCGCGAGCGCGCGAATTCGGACACAGATTGCGAATGGACCCGGAGTTTTTTTTTTTTTATCGCGTTGACTTTAGCCGCGAAACAAGGTTAATGCGCCGGGCTGTCCGTTGTTACGGAAACGGCGTCCCGTCGGGCGCTAAGCGATCGCATGGCGGCAAACGTGTTCGACGACGAGTCTACAAAAACGAAAAGGAAAAAAAAAATCGGGGGGGGTTATCCAAAGTGGCCGAAGTCGTGAGCGCGTTTAACGTTTAACCGCTCGGATGATGATACCAATGGAGTGGAGAAAATGGCGCCCGCCCCGAAAAAAACAAAATGGTGACCGCGTGGCTCGATACGACCGCACGGACAGTCACCAGGTGCTTATCTTTCGATGACGATCACTCAAAAACCTTCCTCGGTGTCCGGAGCAAAGTAGGTCTTCATAAAATTATTTTTAATAATAAATGTTTCTTCGATGTATTGTTATTCTATCTCGGCATGTACACCTTACATGTATTATTCTGTTGTTTTTATTCTTATGTTGTTGGTATTTTTCAGCAACCTCTGGCACAAGAATTTCCTTTGGCATTGAAAAAGTTTGATCTTATCTCATCTTATGATCTTATGAGGCCTCCGTTGGAGAACAAACGACCCCGACAACCAACCAACCAACTATCTGGACGCTTCATACATTCAATTCAAAGCTGAAGAAAAGATAGCATTCGATAGAACATGTTCTCTGTCCTAAAAGCAACTTCAACTCCTCTCTCTCTCTCTCTCTCTCTCTCTCTCTCTCTCTCTCTCTCTCTCTGGTGTGTTTTTGGTGGGGGGGGGGGGGGGAGGAGGCATTGATTAATTCCAATGATTGATAACTCATCTGGCCTTTCCTGACCGGCGCTGGATGGACTCTCTCTCTCTCTCTCTCTCTGCTCCTCACACTCACACTCACACGCGCTCCCCCAGCCAACCACCACCACCACCACCCACCACCACCACCACCAGCACCACCAGCACCACCACCACCACCCCCTCCTCCCTCCTCCGCCCGCAGGTCCAGCTACACCTGCGCTGCGCCGCGGTGCTGCTCTCTCCCCGCGGACGGGGGGGCCACGTGAGGTGAGTCACCGGCAGACGCCCGCGCTAACGGGATTAGCGGAGGAAACGGGAGCCGGGGCCTCCACTCTCTACGGCCCCGCTACAGTGGATGTGCAGAGGGAAGGAGAAGAGAGGGGAGAGGGGAGGAGAGAGAGGGGAGGAGAGAGGGGGAGGAGAGAGAGAGAGAGAGAGAGAAGGAGAGGGAGAGAGAGAGGGGGGAGGGGAGAGAAGAGGAGAGGGAGAGAGAGAGGAGAGAGGGGGAAGGGGGGGAGAGGGAGAGGAGGGAGAGAGGGAGGAGAGAGGGAGAGAGAGGAAGGGGGGGAGAGAGAGAGAGAGAGAGAGGAGGGGAGAGAGGGGGAGAGGGGAGAGAAGGGGAGAGGGAGGAGGGGAGAGGGAGAGGGAGAGACAGACAAGGAGAGCAGGAGAGACAGAGAAGAGAGAGGAGAGGAGGGAGGGAGAGGAGGAGGGAGGGAGCAGGGAGAGAGAGGGGGGAGAGGGAGAGAGCAGAAAGGAGGGAGAGACAGAGAGAGAGAGAGGGAGGGGGGGGGGAGAGAGAGGGAGAGGGGAGAGGGAGAGACAGACAAGGAGAGCAGGAGATAGAGAGGGCGAGAGACGGGGAGGGAGAGAGAGAGATAGAGGAGGAGAGGGAGAGAGAGCGAGACAGAGTGAGCGAGAGGAGGGAGAGAGAGCGAGAGACGGGGAGGGAGAGAGAGATAGAGAAGGAGAGGGAGAGAGAGAGAGAGGAGGGAGAGAGACCAAAAGAGCGAAACACAGAGATAGAGAGGGCGGGGGACAGGGAGGGGATGGAGAGAGTGGTAGAGAGGGAGAGAGACAGAGAGAGAGAGAGAGAGAGAGAGAGAGAGAGAGAGAGGGGGGGGGTGAGAGAGAGAAGGAGAGAGAGAAGAAGCGAAAGAGACAAGGAGAGAGAGAGAGAGAGAGGGACAGCGAGCGATGGGAAGGAGATGGAGAGAGAGAGAGAAGGAGAGAGACAAAGACAGATAGAGAGATAGAGAGAGAGGGGGAGAGACAGGGGAAGAGCGAGATACAAAGGAGACAGTGAGAGAGAGAGAGAGAGAGACGGAGACAGACAGAGGGGGGAGGGAGAGAGAGAGAGAGACAAAGCGAGAGAGAGAGAGAGAGAGAGAGAGAGAGAGAGAGAGAGAGAGAGGGAGGCATGACTCATTTGTATGGAGGTTTAATTCTCTCCTTTCCAAGGGGCTGAGACGGGGTCTGGAGTCTCACCGCGAAAAGCCACTGAGCTGTTTTGCCTTTTTAACACTCAGCCTGACCCGCCGTTACTGCAACAAAGGTGCAAACATGGAGAAAAAGGTCTGTGTGTGTGTGTGTGTCTGTGTGCGTGTGTGTGTGTGCGTGTGCGTGTGCGTGTGTGCGTGTGTGCGTGTGTGTGTGTGTGTGTGTGTGTTTTAATCCCTTTGCACCTAATTGGCCTTCCTTTGACTGTGAAGTGAGTTGAGACGGCCAGCAGATGAAACAAGTGTTGGAGCACACACACACACACACACACACACACACACACACACACACACACACACACACACATATACACACACACACATATACACACACACCATACACACACACACACACGCACACACACACACACCGCACTTCTCAAGCATGAAGTCCACGTTGCTTCTTTCATTTTTTTTCCCCTTTAATTTTTTTTCTCTCTCTTTCTCTTTCTCTTTCTCTTTCTTTTTTTTTTTAAACTCTGTTGTTTTTCTTTAAAAAAAAAAAAAAATCTCAAATCTGAACTCATGCGATCGCAATTAAAAGAGAAGACATGCAAGGACCGTTTCAAATCTCCCCCAAAAGTGAGGCTGCTACTTTTTTAGCTCGCCTCTGTTCCTTCTTTCATACCCTCCTCTCCTCTCCTCTCCTCTCCTCTCCTTTCCTTTCGACCCTTCCTTCCTTTGTCCTCCATGGTAGCGCAATGATCCCGACATCTCTCCACGCGTCAAATCACCAGTCGGCAGAATATATCGGCGAAATTCATTCATCATCATTCATCATCATCGTCGTCATTTATTCGATCTATCACTGCTATGGATCGTTTAAAGGTATTATCAGGTCAGAATCAGGTGCATTCTGAGCGCCGTGGGTTGAGACAATCACAATCAGAAACTAATGTTAGTTCTAATCATAATGAAACCTTGTGCACATTTAAAAAAAGCTATGAAATATATTTTTTAATGATCCACGCTGACATGTCACTTCGTTCCTTTTTCCCCGCGAAATCCGACCCGACTCAAACGTAAGAGAAATCATCCCAAAAGCAGAGAGAGTCGGGGAAGCTCTCGTGTTTTAACTTCAACCACGACCTGCGAGAACTAACATTAGTTTCTGATTGTCATCGTCTCAACCCCACGGAGCTGAGAATGCGCCGATTCTTACTTATAGTCCCTTTAATGATCCAAAATATGAATAATATGCTGTACTGCTCAGCTCATCCACCGAAACCGTCAGCCGGTGAACCATCAAGGGGCGTGTGTGTGTGTCCGCGTATATACACACAACCTTTACCTGCTGTGTCGCCGGGAATTGTGGGACGGCACTATCTCCTTTTCCCGTTCATAAAAGATGCTCCGGTGTGTGTCCGACGCTAAAAGGAGATCAGAAAGGAAGCGTTGAAGCACCTTTTCGAATTTATTAGGAAGCTTCCCTTAAAAAAAAAAAAAAGACTATTCGACCGTGAGCTGTGTCTCCTCGTCGGGAACACAATGACACCTTTGTAAAGGTACAGGGATTAGCGGACGCCGGCATCGACTTCTCTCCCGCCTCCCCCTCCCCCCTCCCCCGCCGCCCGCCGCCCAAAACACGCCTTAACTTTCTTTTATTTTTTTACGGTCAATATCTCCCGGCGTCTGCTTCCTTTGTTGTCATGGCTTTGTGGGTATGGGGCAGCCGCCATTGGTTGAGTATTCGTGTCGGTTAGCCGCCGCCGCCGCCGCCGCCGCCGCGCTCGACGAAAGGCTAAAGCGGCCAAAAAAAAATGGAAGAAGTGTTTGGGACGAGAGAAAGACTTCCGAATACTTATACTTACCACTTTTAATTCCATTCCGCGAATCCGTGTTTTGTCAACCCGATGTCCGATTAAGCTCGCCGGGTCGACTTGCGGTCGTTTTTTCGCGAGTCGTCTGTTGCTTCGTTTGTTTTCCATCGTGTCGTTGGTTAGCTAGCTGTCTGACAAACACGTCGAATGGTTCCAAAATGGAAGCGCGAATCCTAAGAACCGTCAACATAAGACCTCTTATCGTCTTATATTTCATCCGTCGCCAGTCGTAATGTGGGATAGACAATATCAAAAAAGGGGACAGAGGTACAGTAACTTATTCAATATTTCGATAAAAGTACCAAATTCCACTCGTATCTAGCGTCTAGTCATCACCCGCGGGGGGAAGTGGGTTGTATGCGGTTAAACACAGACGGCAATTGTGTCTTAAGACAAAGCCACAATATTATTCATATTGTTTGGTTAATCGGACCTATTTTCTGACTTCGTGTTACTTTGAAGCGTCGCTACCTTGGATACCCGCCTCTCTCAGCGCCGACGATATCCTCATGAATGTATTCATTTGCTTGTTTATTCATGATAGGCCTTTTGCTTATTAATCCGCGTTAAGTTTTAATGAAAGTAGAACGCACTTGAGAATCCCCCGGCGCTGCACTAAAATATATATATTACGTGACATGTGTGTGTGTGTGTGTGGTGTGTACAGTCGCGGGGAAAATATTTGACGTCACGAGAAACAGTATCTCCCGGAACATCCTCCGGTATGTAGGTTAGAGCGACAAAGTTAATATGCAAATGTCCTTATCTGCCGGACTCACAAAACAACCGTGATTTTCTGATTGATTGAATAAACTGCTTTTATCTTTCAAAGTGTTAATTAAGAGAGATGGGCCTGGCTTTGAATCTCTCTCTCTCTCTCTCTCTCTGTCTCTCGCTGTCTCTCTCTCTCTTCTCCTGCGGTGCGTTGGAGGGCGTTAAGACAAAAGGCGGGAACTTTTCGCCGCCACAAGCATCACTGAATCTTTTCTCTTCTTCTGTGGTATACATCGCCTTTGTTTTTCTCCGTATCTCACACACAAAGAGCTCATTTCTGAACGAGTGAAAGTGTTTGATTGAGTGGGGGAAGTTAAAAGTCCATTTTAAAATATTCTGCCCCCACTGACGTGACGATATGCTAGTTTTCTCCGGTTTATATATCACGCACACACACCACACACACCACAAACACACACACACACAGACACGCACACGACACACAGAACACACACACACACGCACGGCACACAGCACACACACGCCTCAATGCCAAACGTGACGCAGATCAATGACGCATTCCTACAACACGTGAATTTGTGTGTGTGTGTATTTCTGCATGTGTGTGTGTGGTGTGTGTGTGTGTGTGTGTGTGTGTGTTGTATACATGCTGTCCCTTCTATAAACCCCCCGCCCCAACACCCCCCCCCACCACCACCCCCCCCCCCCCCCCCCCCCACCCCACCACCCATCCGTTAAAGGTGTAGCTACCTTTTGGCGGGAAACGGCAGGCAGGTTGGCAGCCCCCCCCTCCCCCCCCCCCCCCCCCCCCCCCCCGCGCCGGGTGTGACGCAGGTGTAGCACGACGGAGCGGCGCGGGCGAGCAGGTGGAGCGCGGCGCCGCTTTAGGCCCGCTTCCAGGGTCCTCGTGTTTTGGATGGCCTTTCTTTGGCCCCCAGTAACCCCCCCCCCTCCCAGGCTCCTCTAGGGTTCACATTGTGAGGGGAACATATTGGCAAACAGCATGGCGGGGAAATACACACATACACACACTACCACTACACACACAGCACACACACACACACACACACAAAACACACACACACACACACACACACACACACACACACACAACATACACACACTACACACACACACACCATACACACACACACACCACACTGACACACCACACACACTACACACACTGACAGTGACGTGTTGTTGTGTGTGTGTCGTGGGTGTGTGTGTGTGTGTGTGTGTGTGTGTGTGTGTGGTGTGTGTGTAGGTGGTGTGTGTGTGTGTGTGTG
>PIJE02008457.1:0-10423 GCA_002895965.2 Coryphaenoides rupestris | reverse complement strand
TGCATTTTAATCGCTCCCATACAGAATGCTGTCACTCAGGCGTTAGTGATCCACTGTCAGAACACCACCACCACCACCACGGGAATCTAACCGGCGTGTCTGTGTGGTGTGGTTTTTGTGTGTGTGTGTGTGTGTGTGTGTGTGTGTGTGTGTGTGTGTGTGTGTGTGTGTGTGTGTGCGTGTGTGTGTGCGTGTGTGTGTGTGTGTGTGTGCGTGCGTGCGTGCGTGCGTGCGTGTGTGCGTGCGTGCGTGTGTGTGTGTGTGTGTGTGTGTGTGTGCTACGATAGTCTAATTCAGGCTGTGCTCCCAGTTCTCATTAAAAATCAATTTCTGTTGAGGCAGAAGAGGCGCTATGGAGGGCGGGTGTGGGTGGGGGTGGGTGTGGGGTGGGGGGTCTCTCTGGACCCCTGGCCCTGCTGACAGCAGGCTCCACCCAGAGAGGGGGAAGAAAGCTGGAGGCGGAGTATAGAACAAGACGACAGTTCTGATTGGCTGAGGGAGGGAACTGGGAATAAAAAAAACCAGAAGGGTGTTTCTTGAAGGTCGAAAGCTTATAATGAAGAATTGACTTTTTGTTGCCACAATTTAACTCGGGAATTGATTCATAGCATCGATTTTAAATGACAATATAAAACCGCCAGTCAAGTGTGCATCTAGTTTCACTCTCTCTTTTTGCTGAATTAATTTCAAAATATTTATATTTATTGCCATGGAAAATAAACATTCACATTGCCAAAGCAGTTCAAAAATGTAACAGAAACGGTATGTTTTACACACAACACTCCTTTTGTCCGTCAGTGAGAGATGAGACTTTGTCATCACAATGGATCGATCCAAAGTCAGGCTAAAGTTAAACCCACTGGAATCGCTCCTGCAAGGTACTTGATGTTGGACCAAACCCCCTGACTACTTTATAAAGTGCCGACCCAGTGAACTGCACCAACTGGTAAACTGATCTGGTCAGCATACATCTAGGTGGACACTCCCACTAGTTATGTCCCTTTGTCACAATGACAATTCTAGTCACAGCTTGGAATGACTAATCACACTCACTCCTGGTGGTATAATAGGTCTCTCCTTGTCTGGTTTATCTCTTGGTCCCCTGCCGCTGGACTTTTTCATCCCAGGCGTGGGTTGAAGACGATCAAACACCAAACACTCACAATCTAGGCTCCACAGTCTAGGCTCCTTCAGGACCGGGGAGGACTTTGGCAGGTCGTTGATTCATGATGTGTAATTAACTTGATTCACAGCTTGGGTTTTAACCGCATCTGTTAGACCCTTGGTCTGACCGCGGTCTCATGTTTTGTTCTCCTGTGTTTTGTTCCACACCCGCAGGCGCCACCAAGGACATGGGTAAGATGCTGGGGGGCGAGGAGGAGAAGGACCCCGACGCCGAGAAGAAGGAGGAGGAGAGGCAGGAGGCGCTGAGGCAGCAGGAGGACGAGAGGAAGGCCAAGTACGCCAAGATGGAGGCGGAGAGGGAGGGGGTCCGACAGGGGATCCGGGATAAGGTACGGCAGCCAATGCTACCCTCTCAACCAATCAACATGGTCTCCCTTTTTTCCGCAAATGGAGAAAACACAAAACTCTGAGATACTTTTTAATTGCCTTTTTAATAAGATGTATTTCCTGCTTTACTTCATTTCATTCACGACACTAAAAGTAATTTGTGGGGGATGATGCAGATGACAGTTTCAAAAACACACCATTTCCAATTGAAAAGTTGACAAGGCACTAGCTTACGAACTACTATACAAGCTTTTTGCAAGCACTACTTTACTACAAGAGATGGGTTTCACAGAGAGAAAGTGTGAATTATTGTACAGAAAATACAAGGATTTTAGGCATCAAATACATTCCGCATTATGAGTTTGGCTTGCCTCGGCTAGTTCCCAGCCTTACTTGAATGACCCATGAATGACCCATGAATGACCCATGAATGACCCATGAATGACTCATGACTAAATGTAGATCTCATGTCCACCCCTGAAACGTGGGCTAGGCTGCCTGTCTGTACCGAGCAGAGGCGGTGCTCACTGCCATGTCTCTGTGCCTCCGTGCCATCGCTCTGTCTCCCTCCCACCTGCTGCTCAGTCAGTTTTCAGATGTTTAATTCTCGTGTTAAACCATGGAACCAACGGGGGTCGAACCATGTGTCCCCCGCAGGATACTGAATGTTTGACTGCTTGTTTTACTGCATGAAACATCAGAGAGGAGTTGGACTGGACCGGGAAAAAAAAATCTCATCGGTGCAAGACACTTTGAAAAATGACCCCGAAAAAAAACATCCACAGACACACATTCTTCACTCCAGTGGTTTTCTGGGACTCTTTGGGTGGCGTGCTTGAATGAATGAACGACAGAATATCTCCGGGAAAAGAGAGGAGGTGGAATGAAATAAACTGAAGAGGAGGTGAAGAAGCGTGACTCTCTTTCTCCATCTTTCTCTCTCTCTCTGTCTCTCTCTCTCTCTGTCGCTCTCTCTCTCTCTCTCTCTCTCTCTGTCTCTCGACTATAAACTGACACCCCGGTCCTTTTTACTGTAGTATCAGCCAAAAATGGGCAAAAATGTGAGAAGAGAGAGAGAGAGAGAGAGAGAGAGAGAGAGAGAGAGAGAGACAGCGAGAGAGAGGAAGAGAGAGATAAAAATGAAAAGAATTTCCCACTGGGTTATTTAACAGGATCTCTTCTTCTGCGCTTAAAGGCCGTCATCTTAACTTCTTAACCACCATTGCAAGAGATCGCCCCGTCTTGAATAATGACTGTGCACGTGTATACAGTGTAGCTTCACAAGCTAACTATCGGCTTATGCTATTAACCATCCTTACTGTCTTCCACATTGGTAAAAGTGTGTGAAATAAAGTGTGTAAGTGTAATACTGTGTAAGGTGTAAGGCCATTGGTTGAGAAGCATCAGCATAATGTCCTACCCAGACTAGGATAGGATAGTGGATAGTGCTGTGGCTTGGGTGTTCGACTCCCAAAGCTACCGGGTTCGATCCCCTGTGTCACAGCCCTGTAGGTATTCTTGAGCGTGATGCCTGACTGGGAGTCTGGGAATCGGTTTTTCGCCAATTCTCAGACTCTCCTCCAGTGCTACCACCATAATGCTGCTGCAAGCTCATCATGTTGTTCTGAACCTCCATCTTGCTCACTCTCAAATGTAACCTAACAAAAAGAAACCCTGCGTGACTGCACCCCTCATAGTTGCTGGTTCGGCTACAGCTATGGTGACTTCTGGATCTGAGATGACCTAACTCCTATTTGCTCCTGAGTACAGGCATCTAAAATTCACTGTACTGTGTGGATACAAGTGTCAGTGATAAGAACAGGCAGTCGCTCATCTTGTTAGCGTAGGGGGGCGGGAACGTCAACAGTGAGCTTTGATTCGCCGAGCCCAGAAGTGCCACCGACGTTGTAGTGTTTGGTGTTATTATGCCGTTCGCAAATCTCCAAATAGCTTTTTTCTTCTTCTTTTTCCCCCCGAGCTGATTAACAGAGGCTCTGATGTGTCCGCTCACTTCTCCAAGAGCTTTTCTTACTTCGTTAAGAGGCACATTTCACCATATCAAAGCTTGACGAAGACAGTGTTTAGCTCTGACAGCGAGACATTTTGAGGCAAACAAATGAGCATTGACGTTACATTGCAATATCAAAAGAGCGATTTCACGTCGGTTTAGTGTCTCTCAATAGCTGTTGGCTTTTCTCTTTCATTGTCATGTTACCACACTAGACACACACACACACACACACACACACTTCACATATAAATGCATACATAAATGTACACACCAACACACCCCTAATGCACAACACTTCTTCCCCTCCAGATATTGACTTTAACCAGCTTATAAATATATATAATCATAATCATTCGTGCGGTATGCACAATCGTTCTCTTTAGAAGGACTTTATTTGGTGTCCTTCCAGACAGATAGATATGGAGAGCAGCCGCCTCCTGTTCCAGCAGTGTGTGTCTGAGACCGCAGTGCCAGGGGTCTCGGGAGGCTTCCAAATGTTACTGGCAAATCTATTTTTTTCACAAAAGCCAGGAGATTAGCCACACTATTTATTTATAATTTAGTCATTTCGAAGACCCTTGTATCCAAAGGAACCAGCGAGTCTCGAGATGCATACCTACAGTTAGGCTTGGGCGTTGGAGATTGAACCCAGAACCTTTTGTCTGGGAGTCAAACACCCTCACAACCAGATTATCCCACTGCCTATAAAACAGCTAGCTATAAGCTGCCTATAAAACAGCTATGTGGTCGCTATTTTATATGTTATATACAACGTATGACTTTGGCTATATCTCACTATATTGCTATTGCTTTTTGCATAGTTTTACAAGCAATCAAGCAGTAGAGTGTCAGATGTTGATGCTAGTTTTGGTAACACACAGTTGAGTAGCCATTGAGTATCAGTTGAGTATCAACATAGTCTCCGTCTAGTGTCATTTGACACCCAATAAGGCTATCAATAACATATCTATGACATTTAACACGATATTCAACTGAAACATGTCTGACGATGGGTAGTTGCTTTCACTTGACTTGATGTTGATTATATAACAAAATTCACTGAACGGTCAGATAACACTGAAATGAATATGAATACTGCATGTTCTTGATAGCCGTATCAAGTGTCAACATATACAACATTGACATGAGCGTCAACTGACACTAAACTGATACCAGTATGCGTTGATCGTTTCTGATTGGCTGGACTTGGTGCCAGATGATGTCACTTCTCCGCTCCAGGACAATTTCAAGAGCTGTGTGCGTCGAAATAGTCTTAAGCGTGATTCTTTCGTCGTGCCGGCGCGGGCGTCTGTATCAAAGCCAAAGTGTATAAAAGCTGTTTCCATGGTGACGGCTGGCGTTCCATCAACCCTCCCTCTCGTGGTCTCATCTCAGGGACAAGAGAAGCGGAGAGAGGTCGTTTGGAGGTCATTCAGAGGTCATCAGCTGCAGCATCGATGGCTATGTTAATTTAATGGCCGGGACACCAGAGGGAGAAGGGCGGGGTTTAAGCGTACTCTGGTTTAAAGGGCATTTTGCGGAAACAGACAATGCAAGCACCATGAAGTTAACTTAAAATAATGAAATGAAACTTCGTCAAATGACAGAGTTGGGGCTACGGGTTTGCGGGTTGCTCCTCCAGAGACAACAGAGAGTCTCTGCAAAAATCGGCAGGTGTTTTCCACATGATATCCTCTAATGCGGAAAGTTGAAAATCTGTCAAGTTACCCTTTAACCAGTTCACTCTAGCTTGGAAGAAAAATAACACATCAGAACAATAGAACTAGCGGCATTCTGGCACATCCCAATGCGTTTGAGATATAGATCTATAGATGTATTTCTTTCATTATATAGATACATGTGGCTTTGACATCTTGAATACACACACAGCATGACACCAGCCCTGTATCGCTAATAGCATGCGCAGTATAACCGCATGCGCGCAGTATACACGTTCCCTATGATGCACACTAGGACATAGACACACACGCACACACACACACACACACACGTAAAATACACACACACACAAATAATTATAACAGCACATTTTGTTTGCCTGCTTTTCTGTGTTTTGTCTGGTTTTTTTTTGGTGAACTTCAGTCAATCTCGTCTCTTGTTGTTTCTTCCTAAAAGATGTTTCTGGAAGCTTCTTCATAACCGATTCCGCTTTGAAGTTCTCTGAGTGTGAACCCCTGCTTCAGCACGACGCCGAACACAATGAGATTAAAAAAAAATGAATAGCCGTGGGCTGTGAGTTCCAGGATGGGAAGGGGAACTTTACTTTTGTTTGCTAGCACGAGTCGTTGAGGCGTTGGGCGTTAGAGTGATCGGTGGTGTGTTCAATTATACCCGTTAACAGCTGAACAGCCTCTTGGCGTTGTGTGCCTTCGTTGTGACATCCGAGTGCCGAAAAGAACGGGACTGGAGTTCAGAGCAGAGCAGGATGTCACAAACTGTTTGGCGGAGACCATAGGATTTTACACCTGTTTTCTATAAATGGCGTGAAAGTGGAAAAAATGGCCAAATATAATAATATAGATTGAAGGTAGATTGAAAAGTGTATTGATGTGTATCATGTGTTTTTTTACTTCCAATGGGAGTTTTGACCATCAATAAACCTACAAGACATAGCTTTTTATGAAATGTGTTCTCCTGCAATACGGCATCAAGGAGGAGGAGGAGAAGGTGGCTAGCACTACTGCTAATGCAAAGGCTCATTCTATGACTGAATCCAAACCTGTGTGTGTGCGTGTGTGTGTGTGTGTGCGCAGTACGGCATCAAGAAGAAGGAGGAGAAGGAGGCGGAGGCGGCGGCGGCCATGGAACAGGCCTCAGAGGGGAGTCTGACCCGGCCCAAGAAGGCCGTGCCCACCGGCTGCGGCGACGAAGAGGAGGAAGAGGAAAGCATCGTGGACACGGTCATGAAGTTCCTCCCCGGACCCCTCATGGATATGTTCAACAAGAAGTAACGCGGCCGGGTCCCCGCGTTACACATCTGATTGTTACCGTCTGACGACCACACCCGCGGCATTTCACCTGACCCCCGACCCCCTAACCTGAAACCTTATAACCTTCTAAGTGACCCCAAATAGCAGAAGCAGACCATGGCTTTTGTCCTGAATGTTAAAATATCAATCCCGGGCAATGGTGGTGTTACATCATTTGTATTAGTATTTATCTTATTTATATTATCTTATATTATCTTCATTGATATCGCTAAGGTTGTGACCTCAGCCATTCCAAATGATGTAACATCCGCACAGCTCCCAGAATCTTCACGACAAAACCCATGGCCTGCTCTCTGATTGGTCCATCCCTGAGACTGGAATTCCAACATTTACATATTAACTGCCATTCCACGTTTCTTTTTTGTAAATAGCTAAATAGCTAAAAATAGATAAATAAATAATGAAAGAAAGAAGTATATGTGAGTTCAAAGATAATATAATGTATAACTAGATTATGATGAGAATAAGCCATATTTTAGACTTTTAAAAACTTCAAATCCAAATCATATCAACGTTTATTTCTGAACTTTCCTGTTGAGTTCCTGCTAATATTTGATACATTTAATGTGTATATATAAACACTACTTTTTTATCAGTTCAGTCCATCGTGAGGAATCTTCTCGTTTTTCTGTCTGATCAACAGTTTACTGTTGTGCTTTGGCTCCTGGAAAGTAACTGTAAACCAGGGAGGTCAATGTGGAAATGACGCTTGTTACTATTTTTTATAGATTTTTTTTTAAAGCATGCATTTCTAACCATTTGTGACGTACGGTGCGCTACATGCAGTAAACAACGGCCGTTTTTATTTGTTCCGTCAAGCGAAACATTGTGAAATGTGAGGCAAGAACTTTTGGTTTTCAAATTGATTTGATGTCTGGCCGTGTACAGCAGGCCCATCTCTCCTCCATACGTGAACCGTTCTTCAAAAAAAGTAAATTATTATTCAAAAGCTGTACGTTGATATTAAATCGACAAAAAATGCTCACGTCCAGTTGTACATGTTGAAAGCTCAGCTAAAAGGACATGTGAATTTTTCGGTCAATTTGTCCGTAAACTTTCTTCTGTTTACATAGAACTTTATTGATCCCGAAGGAAATTCTTATTTTTGAGCAACCTCTGGCACAAGAATTTCCTTGGTTAATAATTCTTTTCATTTTTAAAGATGACGTTGATTTTTTTAGGACGAAACACAACTGTGTTGTGAACACAACACATTATATGTGAACAGACAGTGACAAAGGTGCATATATTGTTGATATGAAGTTGTTCTGTGTGTGTTGGGTTAACTGACAGGACAGCAGTCCTGAATCGGCAATAACAGACAATCTTCCATCGTTGTGTGTTTTAAAATGATTTCTTAGAGTGTCAGTCAATGTCAGAGTCAACGTCCAATTCGTAAACAGTGAAGTATTATTATCAGCGTTTCGAGGGGAGATAGATGATGGAGGGGGATTTGTTTTATGTTGTAAAAATGTTTTAAATGTTTTTGCCACACAGTAGAAAAATGAGAACACAGTCAAAACATGTGCTCAAAACAGTACAGTACAGTACATTGACACTGCGGGCCCGTTTGTTTACAGAGAAGAAAATGGCTGAGCAAAATGTACTTGTCATTATGTCGTAAAAAGGCAGTGTGCTTTATTGAAGCATGACAAATTAACCTACTTTAATGTAGGCTGATTTAAGGGTCACAATGGTATGAGGCATTCATGAAAAAACAAGAAAAGTGACGACGCAAAGTCTGTTGGCCTTATTTCAGTCCGATATTTTCATGTGTCATTCCCACAGTGTCTTTTCAAACATTCCGAATATCTCCGACATTCCGCACGATGGGCTACGAAATGCCCTTGTTTATTGTTCCGATAAAGAAGTACTAGTGTGATTCCGATATATAGATTATACATAGATTCCACATGTGACCAAGTAAATCGGTCCAGTCGATAGCTACAATGCCTGCCACCTAGGGGAACAAGTTAGTACGATACAGCTTTAGGAAGCTAAGTCAATTAATCAGCATTTACATTATTAACATGAATAAAATAAAAATATATTCTTATGTAACGTGATACAAAGTTGTGTTAGGAGATCTTACTCGCCATTTACACATATAGTAGATGTGCTACACCTGTAAGTAAACTACTCGTAAAAACATTTTCATTGTTAATCTTTGGCAGTTTAAACAGCCGTAGTCTGTCGCTTGTTACTGTTGCCTTCCTCCAACCAGTGCTAGGATGATGTGTTAGCTAACATTTAGCGAGCAGAAATGGCCAACACTTTTCTACCACACCATAGCTAGCCAATGATTCTTCCCAAATAAAGTTTACCTTATCTGATTCATGCATAAGCAGCATCCAAACCATAATCTAAATAATTTATCCAATCAAGCCAAAGAATAGTGTTGCAAGTCGTAGACTTAGACGTAGTGTTCCATTGTTCAATTGATTTAATAGACATTTTAATTAATTTCTAATTCTCAGGTATTTTAACTTTTTTATTTACTATTTAGACATTAAATATTATGATTATTGCTGAGGACGTTCTAACAATGAGCCCTAAGCTCTGACATGTTTGTTTCATCTCCAAGGGCCAATCAAGCACATGTCCTCGTTCATTTTAATTTGTAATATTTATTTTAAGTTCATTATTTTGCCCAGACTTACACGAGAAAGCTAAGATTACTGCCGAGTCAATCCCTGTACGATTGACTTTCGCTCCTCATTACAGACACAGTCATCAAAAACAGCTAAAAGCCTATTGATCACGTCCAAAACTGCCCAAAATAACTCCCCAAAGTCACAAGGCTAGCGAAGTGGTTTAGCGACATTTGTGTGTCTCCTGTTCGGTCGGAGGTCATTCCATTTGTACCCCCAGTGATGTAACAATGATTATATTGCCTGAACATTAAAGAGATGCTCCTTGCTGTGACTAGATTGTGACTGTCTTCCCTGCATCCGTCTCTCTGTGTTCTGTACCCGTTGAGAAGAAGCTTGTTTTTTGTCCTCTTTGTTAATTGGTTTGTTTGTCTGTTTGTATGTTTGTTATTCTTGTATGTAGTCAGTCCTGTTCCTGTGTTTTGGTGGTTGGTACTTCAAGAAAAAAAGAATAATTTTGTGAATTGTTATAATACATTTTTTTGTATTAATTATTATTACTGTAAAAAAGAAACTCTTCTCACCCTTGTCCCTCTCTATCTCCCTATTTGTTGAAGTGTATGCATGCTTACTGTGTGCGGACTAGACCCTGTTGTTGTGTGTTACAGTGCCCCACCTGGTAGATTTCACTGCATGCCACTTTAGGAAGAAAGACTAGTCTGCAAAATAAACATTTCTGGCAAAAATGGAATCACCGCACATGCTGAGAATAAAGTGATTTCATATGACTGCTCATCGTCCTTCTGTTTTTCTGCATTCAATCATTTTTTTTTACACTTAACACTTTTATTGCTTAACACTTGTGTTAAACAGTAAAACAAAAAAAAGGATAGATTGAAAAGTGTATTGATGTGTATCATGTCTTGTTTTTTTTTACTTCCAAAAGGAGTTTTGACCATCAATAAAGCGAAAGGGCTGTGAACAGGTTGCATTGTGTCGTTGAAATCGTGAGCCAACAAAAAAAAACAGGTAACAGGGCAACAAACATGTCCGCCAAACATGTCCCATATCAAGTGTGTCACGGAGACTCTGGGTGATGCTAACCTTTGCGTCTTGTCCATATCGGGTAGAAACAGACACAATGTTCTTCAATGTTTTGAAGGTAAGGTCTTGAAATGGTATATCTCCGTCGTGTTGTTTTACTTTTGGACTGGATGAGACGGAGCTTGCCGGTTGGCCAGGGGTTATGTGTGAATGCCAAACACTGTGCTCTATAAAAGGTTGTGAGCATCATCCTG
>PIJE02008456.1:0-10423 GCA_002895965.2 Coryphaenoides rupestris | reverse complement strand
CTCTCTCTCTCTCTCTCTCTCTCTCTCTCTCTCTCTCGCTCTCTCTCTCTCTCTCTCTCTCTCTCTCTCTCTCTCTCTACATGGAACAATGTTAATTAGCAAGAAGTTGTCTTCTTCATGGCCATTTGACATGAAGGATGTCACAGAACAATGTGATAATTATAAGGAAACAACTTCAGCATCAGCGTTGCATTGTAGTGGCTGGTGTTGGATCCTGCCTCTATGGACCGGCCTCATTATTAGGCTGCGTTATGAATACTAACCCATATCAGTGAGGCGGGGCTGGCCATTAAACAACGAACAAAGACGATGATTTATCAGGAGTTACACATTGAGACATATTGATCCACGTCTGGGACCTGATGGGTATAAATATATGTGTTTTTAAAGCCGTCCGGCCGGCTTTGAAATTTATCGCTGACAGCGCCGGGAGTCATATTGAATGCAAATGGTCACTCTTGAGACTTATTACCTATTGTCTGCCATCCGTCTTTGGAAATCAATCCCGATGGATCATTAATGCACTAATGTGGCCTTCACAAACTGTAACCTCCATAATCTACTTCCCACAAACTACCAATCCTATTATGTGATTATGATAAACATTGTGAAAAAAAAACAACAGCCTGGCAATATTGATTTGCATGGAGAAAAGCGTTCTGTTTTTCTCCGTCTGACCTATAAAGATCACAAGAGTTAACCTTACCGTTTAGGTAAGTCAATACGTTCTCTCCAAGCTGGGAATATCTTCATCTGGCCGTCATGGAGGAGTTTGTTCAGCCTCTGCGTGAACGTCAATCGGTATGTTTACTCTGACAGGTCATTTTTAATGAGCTGAAGATACTTTATTAATTATCATTCATTATTATTATTATCATCATTATCATTATTATTATTATTATTCGTGCAATATTAAAAATATATATATGTTTACATCACATGCAACCCAGTTTCCATGGCCAATTATAATAGATTATTATAATAGATTCAACAATCTACATTAAACATTATACAATGCCTCTGTTTCTGTTTGAAATACATTTAAGAATAGTAACAATAAAAAAAAAAATGTATCTCATTCAGCAAAGAAAATACTTCCAGCTGCCATGAGTCAAAGTATATATGTGTACAAACATAAAATACACTCTCCTTCATTCATTCATTCATTCATTCATAGTATGTTCAAGTTGAACATATGACAGGCATCCCTACATGTACAGTATGATGCATGTGCAGGCTATTCTGAACTTAAATCAGAACATGACCCTTCAAACTTTTCAGAAGTTTGCCTTAGTGCGAATAAAATCTTAACTTTCCGATGTTAACGGACACTGAATCATAAAAACAGGATTAACGTTCCATCTACTGGGCTGGAATGCCGGAAATGCCCACAAGGTTAAGCACACAAAGATATTTTGGCTAAGATCCACAGGAGGTCATATTTGCAGTGGCGTCTCCAACCGGCAGTGAAAGGTTGAATCGGGTTCTGTCCACGGTATCAAGCCGAGCAGGGCTCTGAAGCCCCGGCTGCTCCAGCAGGGAATCACGGCAATCGCTGAACTCATGGAACGCGTATGCAAAGCAGACCGTGCGTATGGGCTTCTGGGAGGCAACCAGCGAATGTAATCTAATGACCTCGGTGTGAGGAGTTTGTCCTCGACTGCGGCATAGAAATGTCTCTTCAACGTGGACGTGCAGCAGTCCACTGCACTCTGTGCACAGTGACAGGCGAACCGACACAGAATGACACCGATATTCTTTTAGTCGAGCTGAAAAGACCGACCGGTATTTCAGAATTTGACAAGCATACATTTCATGACACATATTACATTAGCATACACACATAGGCAATTAGATTAGAATTTTTGTCCTCGTACGAATACACATGACTGACTTTGATGGCAGGAAGTGAAGGGGACAAGCTCTCCGTTTTCAGCATTGAAAGTTACCGGGGCCTGCAGGGTGACAAAAGTTTTGTGCATAAAACAATCCGCATAGTCAAAAGAAGATGATGAGGATGTTGTTAAGACAAAAGCGGCGTCTCTGATGCCTAGCATCCAAAGTGTGACATAATTTACTTGATTCATGATCACTGTCTCTGCTCCCCTTTCGTTATGCATGAAAGCGGTTGAAACGGAGTACATAACAATGTAATTGGGACTTAGCCGAAGTGTACACCACCTCGGTGGAGTTGTCCTCGTCGGTCTGCGTTTACATCCTTTAATTTCCGCCGCTTAATGCCGCCTATAGATCTTGCGTGTGTATTTTCACTTGACCCCCCCCCCCCCCCCCATTAGAAACCACTTACCAGTGGCTCCTGCATGCTACCTGATCATAGCAAGAGAACGCTATTTGTTCAGCCAACCCTGTTAGCTTGCCCTCGCTCATGGCTCCCCCCCTCCCCTCCTGCCCCCATGGTTAACATGGGATCCGTCTTCTGCGTTACGAGACTGAGATGGCTACTGTATTATTAAAAGCTTCTTTGATCGTTCACACCAATACCTCTCCTCAACCGTTTCTCCTCCCCCCACGTCCCCAACCCCTTCTGCATCCTCATCCTCCTCACCCCGATAATGGCTTTGAAATGAAGCCCCCCTTTTGTCCTATTTTTGCGTTTATGAATCCTTGGCGTTTGTTCATCGGCGCACAAGGTGTTCGACGTCTGTTCTGGATGCTCTTTTAAAATAGCTTATCGCCAGCAACAGCTGAAAGACTTGCGGCTGTGTGGGGGAAGGAGGCTGGCACGCCGATATCGACACGGGAGATTGTTCCTTCTGTGGCGCTGGCGTTCTGTTTCATGTTCTTTGTTTACAAATGTCATTGACTTTGCGTTACATATGCCACCACTGCTGCGACGGAGTTGATACCAAAATGGTTAAGTGTGTCGTTGTTTTCTTACTTACAGATTTTGAGGGGGTGAATTCAAGAAAGAAACGTTTGAATTGGGAAAAAAAATGCTTGAATTCACGTTTTGTTCAAGTGAATAAATACAAGATCTAAAATATGTCTATCTAGTGTGTGTGGCTATGGAGCCTCACCTGGCCCGAGTGAGAGTCTGGGGTTGGGTGAGACTGCATGCCTATGATGCATTGGCTAATCAATGCACAATGAGGATAAACAGGCCATCACCACACACACCCAAGAGAGACTCTAACTTGCACCAGGTGAGGCTGCTTGAACCAGCCACCAACCACACACACACACACTCCACAGAAGCAAACAAGGCAAAAATGCTTATGATGGCATTGGCTCATTGCCATTCACATATGCGTGACCCAAATCAGTGTCCAGGATGTGAACGACAACGCTCCAGAGCTCGTCTGGGATGACATCTTCGTCTGTGAGAATGACATGGCTGGAACGGTAGGAGAGAATAGAAATAATGGATATTGATTGAGTTTTGATACTTTAGTTGTTTCATTGTTTCATTGATTATTTATCAAATTCTTAGTGAATCGATTAATTGATTCAGTAATTAATTAATTAATGATTCGTTGATTAATTCCTTCATTGCTTCATTGATTCATTAATTCATAGATTTTTGTGATTCACTGATTCATTGATTCAGTAATTAATTAATTCATTGATTCATTGATTCATTGATTCATTCATTCATTCATTCATTCATTGATTCATTCATTCATTCATTCATTTGATTCATTCATTCATTCATTCATTCATTCATTCATTCATTCATTCATTCATTTTTTTGATTAGTTGATTTTCATATTCATTCATTGTCATTATCTATTGTATTTAGTTGATTCAGTAATTCATTGATTCAGTAATTCAGACAGTAATTCAGCAATTCAGACAGTAATTCAGCAATTCAGACAGTAATTCAGTAGTTCATTGATTTATTTATTAAGTAATTCATTGATTCATTGATTCATTGATTCATTGATTGACTGTGTAGGAGCTAAACTGTCTCCTGTGTCTCTCAGGTCATCGGGAGGTTAAGCGCCACCGACAAAGATGAGCAGGTTCCCCACTTCCGGTACTTCCTGGCCAACCCCAGCGAAAACTTCACCATCACAAACAGTACGTACCACACATCCATTACCTCTGCATTAATTTGTCTCATTCATTTTCAAGCCACCTTTTGCTAATGCTAATGCTAATTGCTGATGCTACAGAATAGGTAGCATGCTAACAAAGAGGCGTGACCTTGGACTGACGCGAGACGACTTCATTCAATTAATCCGTGGAGTGAACTCCAGTCGGGCTGAAACCAACCATTATTTGATCTAGATGTAGATCTAGCTAATCAAGTAATCGCCAATCAAGTAATAAAGTTATCAGAGCCCAAAGGGAGGCCTTACATCTGCTGGGGTTGTCTGACGAGTAGCCAAGAAAAAGTATTCAATTCAATAGAATGATCTGAACCAGAAAAAAGCAACCAAATACATGGAGAAAAATGTTGAGCGATTCATTGACCAATCAATGGAGGCCTAGAGAGAGGAGAGGAGCCATGGAGAGAGGGAAGGAGGTGACAGCAGATTATACAACAAGGAAAGAACAAGAAAAGAAAAAAAAGATGGATAGAAGATTGATGGAGTGATGAGTCGAGGGGGGATCGGGAGCTAGGAGAGAAGTGGAGAGGGAAGGAGAGGAGAGGAGAGGTGGACGGGAGAGAAGTTAAAGGGAATGAAGAATGAGGAAATAGGCAAAAGAGGAAAGGAAAGGATAGGCACCGAGGACAGAGGACAGAGGAGATGAGAGGGGAGGGGAGGAGAGGGAACACGGGGGAGAGTAGTGAGGGAGAGGGGAGGCGTTGGACTAAGTGCTAACTGACTCTGCCGCATATAGAAACACACTGCAGACACACGGTGGCAGGGAGGGACGGCTTATACAATATTCATCAACCC
Source organism: Coryphaenoides rupestris (assembly GCA_002895965.2). Lineage (NCBI taxonomy): Eukaryota > Metazoa > Chordata > Actinopteri > Gadiformes > Macrouridae > Coryphaenoides > Coryphaenoides rupestris. Next base: position 5,555 of record PIJE02008456.1, on the reverse strand, counting down.
TGCTCCTTAAAACAAGTGGACTTCTATTATGAATATGGGGGGAGGAAAACACACACACACACACACAAACACACACACACACACATACACACGCACACAAACTTACACCACAACACACACACACATAACACACACACGCACACACACATGTCATTTGCTTGTCTTGCACGCACATGAATTCATCCATTCACCTGCTGAGGACCCCGAGAAGTGTGTGCGCTGGTTTATTAACATTATGAACATACAGCTCCAAGCAATGCTGGGGAACACCGCTCGGTTGGGTCACGCATATGTGAATGGCAATGAGCCAATGCCATCATAAGCATTTTTGCCTTGTTTGCTTCTGTGGAGTGTGTGTGTGTGTGGTTGGTGGCTGGTTCAAGCAGCCTCACCTGGTGCAAGTTAGAGTCTCTCTTGGGTGTGTGTGGTGATGGCCTGTTTATCCTCATTGTGCATTGATTAGCCAATGCATCATAGGCATGCAGTCTCACCCAACCCCAGACTCTCACTCGGGCCAGGTGAGGCTCCATAGCCACACACACTAGATAGACATATTTTAGATCTTGTATTTATTCACTTGAACAAAACGTGAATTCAAGCATTTTTTTTCCCAATTCAAACGTTTCTTTCTTGAATTCACCCCCTCAAAATCTGTAAGTAAGAAAACAACGACACACTTAACCATTTTGGTATCAACTCCGTCGCAGCAGTGGTGGCATATGTAACGCAAAGTCAATGACATTTGTAAACAAAGAACATGAAACAGAACGCCAGCGCCACAGAAGGAACAATCTCCCGTGTCGATATCGGCGTGCCAGCCTCCTTCCCCCACACAGCCGCAAGTCTTTCAGCTGTTGCTGGCGATAAGCTATTTTAAAAGAGCATCCAGAACAGACGTCGAACACCTTGTGCGCCGATGAACAAACGCCAAGGATTCATAAACGCAAAAATAGGACAAAAGGGGGGCTTCATTTCAAAGCCATTATCGGGGTGAGGAGGATGAGGATGCAGAAGGGGTTGGGGACGTGGGGGGAGGAGAAACGGTTGAGGAGAGGTATTGGTGTGAACGATCAAAGAAGCTTTTAATAATACAGTAGCCATCTCAGTCTCGTAACGCAGAAGACGGATCCCATGTTAACCATGGGGGCAGGAGGGGAGGGGGGGAGCCATGAGCGAGGGCAAGCTAACAGGGTTGGCTGAACAAATAGCGTTCTCTTGCTATGATCAGGTAGCATGCAGGAGCCACTGGTAAGTGGTTTCTAATGGGGGGGGGGGGTCAAGTGAAAATACACACGCAAGATCTATAGGCGGCATTAAGCGGCGGAAATTAAAGGATGTAAACGCAGACCGACGAGGACAACTCCACCGAGGTGGTGTACACTTCGGCTAAGTCCCAATTACATTGTTATGTACTCCGTTTCAACCGCTTTCATGCATAACGAAAGGGGAGCAGAGACAGTGATCATGAATCAAGTAAATTATGTCACACTTTGGATGCTAGGCATCAGAGACGCCGCTTTTGTCTTAACAACATCCTCATCATCTTCTTTTGACTATGCGGATTGTTTTATGCACAAAACTTTTGTCACCCTGCAGGCCCCGGTAACTTTCAATGCTGAAAACGGAGAGCTTGTCCCCTTCACTTCCTGCCATCAAAGTCAGTCATGTGTATTCGTACGAGGACAAAAATTCTAATCTAATTGCCTATGTGTGTATGCTAATGTAATATGTGTCATGAAATGTATGCTTGTCAAATTCTGAAATACCGGTCGGTCTTTTCAGCTCGACTAAAAGAATATCGGTGTCATTCTGTGTCGGTTCGCCTGTCACTGTGCACAGAGTGCAGTGGACTGCTGCACGTCCACGTTGAAGAGACATTTCTATGCCGCAGTCGAGGACAAACTCCTCACACCGAGGTCATTAGATTACATTCGCTGGTTGCCTCCCAGAAGCCCATACGCACGGTCTGCTTTGCATACGCGTTCCATGAGTTCAGCGATTGCCGTGATTCCCTGCTGGAGCAGCCGGGGCTTCAGAGCCCTGCTCGGCTTGATACCGTGGACAGAACCCGATTCAACCTTTCACTGCCGGTTGGAGACGCCACTGCAAATATGACCTCCTGTGGATCTTAGCCAAAATATCTTTGTGTGCTTAACCTTGTGGGCATTTCCGGCATTCCAGCCCAGTAGATGGAACGTTAATCCTGTTTTTATGATTCAGTGTCCGTTAACATCGGAAAGTTAAGATTTTATTCGCACTAAGGCAAACTTCTGAAAAGTTTGAAGGGTCATGTTCTGATTTAAGTTCAGAATAGCCTGCACATGCATCATACTGTACGTGTAGGGATGCCTGTCATATGTTCAACTTGAACATATTATGAATGAATGAATGAATGAATGAAGGAGAGTGTATTTTATGTTTGTACACATATATACTTTGACTCATGGCAGCTGGAAGTATTTTCTTTGCTGAATGAGATACATTTTTTTTTTTATTGTTACTATTCTTAAATGTATTTCAAACAGAAACAGAGGCATTGTATAATGTTTAATGTAGATTGTTGAATCTATTATAATAATCTATTATAATTGGCCATGGAAACTGGGTTGCATGTGATGTAAACATATATATATTTTTAATATTGCACGAATAATAATAATAATAATGATAATGATGATAATAATAATAATGAATGATAATTAATAAAGTATCTTCAGCTCATTAAAAATGACCTGTCAGAGTAAACATACCGATTGACGTTCACGCAGAGGCTGAACAAACTCCTCCATGACGGCCAGATGAAGATATTCCCAGCTTGGAGAGAACGTATTGACTTACCTAAACGGTAAGGTTAACTCTTGTGATCTTTATAGGTCAGACGGAGAAAAACAGAACGCTTTTCTCCATGCAAATCAATATTGCCAGGCTGTTGTTTTTTTTTCACAATGTTTATCATAATCACATAATAGGATTGGTAGTTTGTGGGAAGTAGATTATGGAGGTTACAGTTTGTGAAGGCCACATTAGTGCATTAATGATCCATCGGGATTGATTTCCAAAGACGGATGGCAGACAATAGGTAATAAGTCTCAAGAGTGACCATTTGCATTCAATATGACTCCCGGCGCTGTCAGCGATAAATTTCAAAGCCGGCCGGACGGCTTTAAAAACACATATATTTATACCCATCAGGTCCCAGACGTGGATCAATATGTCTCAATGTGTAACTCCTGATAAATCATCGTCTTTGTTCGTTGTTTAATGGCCAGCCCCGCCTCACTGATATGGGTTAGTATTCATAACGCAGCCTAATAATGAGGCCGGTCCATAGAGGCAGGATCCAACACCAGCCACTACAATGCAACGCTGATGCTGAAGTTGTTTCCTTATAATTATCACATTGTTCTGTGACATCCTTCATGTCAAATGGCCATGAAGAAGACAACTTCTTGCTAATTAACATTGTTCCATGTAGAGAGAGAGAGAGAGAGAGAGAGAGAGAGAGAGAGAGAGAGAGAGAGAGAGAGAGAGCGAGAGAGAGAGCGCCATGCGTTCAGGCCTTAAGTATCCTCATTTTCTTGTTAGTCACGCAAGTGTGAATTGTTAATGCTCTTTCAGTGGCTACTATGTCTAATGATGCAAAGGCTACGATTGCGTTCGGGTGATCAATAGTCGAATTAATTGCACTCGTGTAGACAGTGTTCGTTAGTGTTATGTATGTTTGTTTTGTATTGCATTGGGGTTTTGCATGTCAAATCAATGTTAAGGGAAATAAAACGCTAATTAACAATGGGTTCAACCTTGTTGTAAACGCTTTTTTTTAACGCATAAACATGCGTGCGTAAGTGTAACGGTTATTTTCTTGAAGTGAGGATTTCATCCTTTTTCTGAGTTTGAACCCCACGAACGAAAATCTTGAACACATTCCTGAAAGATGCCTGCTCCTTAATGACAAGCATTGACAATTCAACGTAAGTCGCTGTGTATAAAATACTTGAGGTTACCCCATTACTCCAACTCATCAGTCAGTATAGTACACGTCAGTACATGTGATATACGTTCCATTTACTTCTGTAGAGAATCGTCTACAGACACAGGCTTACTCCCAAGACCTTACACACAATTAATTATAAGAGAATTCCAAGGAGGAATTCCATGCCTCTGTGTTCCTCCATTTCGGCATCACTCCGTCTTCTCGTTTTCCTTATACTCTCTCTTTCTCTCTCAAAGCAGCAGCCGGTACCGATAAATAACCAACCCCCCCTGCGCGCCTTCCCGCCCTCCCAGAATTGCATAAATTATCCTTGAAACCGTATGCGCTGGAAGGTTCCCAGCGATCACTTTCTGACACCCACATGGAAGCGAGGAGGCGAGGGGGAAGTGGAAGGGATGGGGTCGGGAAGGGAAAAGGAACAAACACCTGCGAAGGCACCGCTGGGCAGGGTGATAAGGCTGTTTACCCCGTGTTCAGGCCAAGCCGTTCTTTCACCACCGGGGCCCGCGGGCGGATCAAAGCCGGGGCCCGGCCTGTGCCAACGCTCAGCCTCTTGCCATGTCGTACTGGCTTGAAAGGCCCGGTGGTGGTGGCGGTGGATGCTTTTCTAACGCGCCGCGACGCCTTCGCTCACCCGATGCATTGTACGAGACGCCAGCAATCCCGCCGCATGACCAAAGAGTTGCATTCATGGGGTTTATTTATTTTGACGTTGGCAGGCCTGGGAAATCCTTTTGGCAAAACTGAATTTAAACATTAGCTTTTTTTTTCCAGATAAAAATTAGGCCGCCGCAAAAAGGGGAGTCGATGTTCGACAATGACAAATATGGGTTTTCCACTTTTAAACTATGAACACTTTTTGAAGATTTTGGGTGGCCTTGTGGTTTCTTCAATCATGTATTAATACCTAGACCCTGGAACACACACCTTTGTATTCTCAGCTCAGTGGTGTGTATCAGAATACAACCACAAATCCGCAACTTGAACACACACCTTTGTATCTCAGCTCAGTGGTGGTGTATCAGAAATACATACCACAGGAAGTGCGGGGGGGGGGGCAGCCACTACCAGTGGGCTTCGACCCCCTAACCTCGGCCAGTGTTAATGCCATGCCCAGTGCCAGTGTGAACTACACAGCTTTGGACCTTCAGCTCATCTGGTGGAGAGGACCTAGTATGTCCAGATGTTTCCCAGTTGTAAAAGCGCAGTGGGAGATTGGATTGCACCGAGAAACCGGTGGGCACAGACATGTCTTTAGTTCAACAAAGGAGTCAAGGAGACAAATAGACATAAGTATTCCCTTTCGGGTCAAACTAACGCCATGCCTTCCAGACCACTGCTTGTATTCATCGTGTCCACACTTTTGTGTTTTGTGTTTTGCACCGCACCGCAAAACAGAGAAACCCAACAGCTCCCTGTAGTGAGTCAGTGTCTCTCTCTCCCTCCCCCTCTCTCTCTCTCTCGCTCAGCTTGTCAGTTCTTTCAGACGCCGGCCTAAATTAGTGATTTGAGGCAGCTGTCTCGTCTTCACACCACCAGGTACCGGACGTCTCCCCCCGCC